>CM028131.1:721437500-721720000 GCA_016271365.2 Neoceratodus forsteri | reverse complement strand
AAGAAGCGCGAGCATATCAGTGTGACATCAGTGGAGCCAGTGACAACCACGTCATCATTCATTGAAAGCTAGTACACCTGCTAGTTGGTCACCAGTTTTGAAAATGTAGACAGTGATGTTTTCCCTGATGTAACAGAGGCTATTTGGAAACAAATAAAATGAAATTAAAACAATCAATGTGTGTTATTTTCTTACTGATACTAAGCACGGTTCCAATGGAAGTGAGAGTCTGAGCAAGTTAGAAATGGTAACACATCATCTTTTAGTATACCGAGGGAGCAACTTGCAAAGAAAGAGATGTGCAACTTCAACTAAAGGCCTGCATATAGAAAAACTCAAAAGTGGTGATTCTTATTGTTATCTTTCATTTAAGAATTAATATAGCAGAATATTGGTTGCACTGACTAGAATGAAAATAAAAAGGGTTTCTTATTGAGACAGTGTCTGAGGAGTCAGACACTTTTACTTCCAGGTTAACAACTGAGCATTTGCAGCACAATGTCAGTAACATCAAAGGCATGCTGCTGATGCAAATTATAAGGTGTTCCATTACACCCCTCCCCCTCATTTAGAGCAGTTTTCTTTGTCTGCCGTAATGAATAAATGCTGAACTGGTCTGCATTCTTGCCTTTAATCGTTTAGTGCATCCTGTACTTCCCAAGCTGTGCAAGAATCTCTTTTCTTTCCCCGATCCAGAATGAAAGTTGAAACCAAATCTAAACCAAAGATGGAAGATGGGCATGCTAGCTAGCAGTAACTGAGTGTCTGTCTTTGTCCTAAGCCCTTTCACAAAGTGGAGCAGTAGCATGTGGATTTTGTTGCATAGAATTAGAGAAACATAGAATCTGTTGGCAGATAAAGACCATACAGCCCACCTAGTCTGCCCATTTCCTGGCAATCCCTACTGTTATCTGGACTGCCCTTTTCCCGCTCTGTTGTACAGCAGGATGCCTCTATACTCATCCCATGCACTTTTGAATCCCTGTATTGTTTTTGCTTCCACCACCTCTACTGGTAGGCTGTTCCATGTATCCACCACCCTCTCTGTGAAAAATTATTCCCTTGCAGTACTGAAACTTTCAGCAGCATCAGCGGTTGTTCATGTCCCCCTTTTTACCAGCTCAGACACTGTCCCAATAAGAAACTCTTCTTCTTTTTGTTCTGGTCATTATACCCAGTATTCCAGTCATGCTTAAATGAAAGATGGTGTAACCCCCCCTACAAATGGGGGTTCCCAAAAAGTCTTCCTTGAGCTTGCCTAAGTGCTCACTGCCAGGTTGGTGTCCTGCTTTTTAGCAGTTTAAATGTATTTCCAGAGAGTGCCCGTATAGCCCCTGTGCACTGTCTCTTTAAGAGCTGCCTAGATTGCAGTTATAATTAATCTGGGAGGGGGGCTGAGTGTTTCTATGCTCTAGTCCCACCAGGGCTGCCAGATAATCGCTCCATTCTGCCATCGCTAATTGTGCAGAGGGAGCTCTGTTATAAGGTGTACTTATTTGCCGAATATCTATTAGAGTGGTAATGATACTGTAGTTTGTCTAACCTGCCTTCTTTGCAGCATGGGCAGTTCTGTTTATCTCCACCATCTTGGTTCTGGCCTGCCAAAATGGGCCAATCAGTACCTTTGGGGACTTTAAAATGGAGCCTGTCCCCAGGGGTCTTGTGGGAGTAAAATTCTGTAGGAATTGTAGTTTTGGGCTTTGGGTACCTAAATGAACCTGGAGGGGGAGCCCTTGTTGTGACTTACAGAGGAATCAGCCAACCGAACCTTTTGAGTCCTGGGGAAAGTCCCAGGCTGCTTGCAGCTAGCTTCAGATCAGAGTTGGGAACTGAAGACATAACAGCTCGAGATAGTCGAGCAGCAATCATGTGTGGATTCGCATGGGAGAACTGCGAAAGGGTTGAGTTTTGGCCTTCCTGTGTGCCTGCCATCCCTGAAAGAAAATACAGAGTTGATTCAGACTGAATCCGAGTTGTGAGAATGATTTAAACCACTGGACTTTGACCAGGCTTTAACCTGAAGAAGACCAAAGATTTGCTGAATGAGATCAGCCTGTCAGGATTTCCAGCCACCTCTGAACTCCCGGTTTGTGCAGAGACTCTGTAATTGCGACCAGATAGCAATCTGCCTGGTACAGTAGAATTTCCTTACATGTATAAGTGCTGTGTGCTGCTAGTGGGTCGTGATTTGGTTCTGCACTGTGTGTTAAATTGTGTTCTGCTTGCTGGAAGCTGCATCCAGCCTAATGGACTGAATCCAAATTAATCTCTATTTGTCCTGGGCCTTGCCACACTGGCCCAACCAGACTACCCGCTACACAGAGAAAGTCATCAACGAGAGACCTGCCTGGGGATCAGCCTCCTGCTCAATGCTTTGAACAGGAAAGAAGCCTCTGTGATTTGTGTCGGCCCTGCTTCTCCTGGCACTCCAGATCAACAACCTGCAGTCTCGATTTCATCCTGCCTGTGTCCAGTATTGGATATCATGAGTAAACATCAGGGTAGCTCCCTGCACCAATAGCAATATCTAAAGTGTTGTCATCTGATTGTCTTGTTGCCTTTTCTTTCACAAACTGAGCCCTCCACCTCCAGATTACAAATAGTGTGTGTTGTGCATGTTGCTTTCTTCCATCACAGGGCCCCAACCAGCTGCGAAGCTGGCCTACCCCGGGCAACGTTCCTTGCCTAGCCCACCTCTTCCCCACCTGAGTACGCAGAGTGTGTGACTGTGTAGGGACTCTGAAGTGCATGCATGAATATTTGATTGATATAGCCTTTAAAGGGACAGTAAACATTGCAGGGGTCACTCAAATTGTGAAAGCCCATAAAATGATCTTTCAAATGAGGCATCAGGCTTACCTGTAGGTGTCAGGAGTTCTGAGTTATGAATACCTAAATCATCTGTAAATAAAAACAAGGCAGCAGCCATTTCATTGAATCATGAGACCAACAGTGATGTCACTGAGGGGCAACTGTAATTAACAACATAGAAACTTACCCCTCAGTGACATCACTTCCTGTTTTAAAATGGCTGCTGTCTTGTTTTGATTTACAGATTAATAAGATAGTCATATCTCAGGACTCCTGACACCTACAAGGAAGCCCAGTACTTTGTTTGAAATATCTTTTAATGGGCTTTCATATTTTGCGTGAACCCATCAGTTTACTATCCCTTTAAGCAAATCAACCTGATTATGCCCCTCCCTTGTTCAAGTC
Source organism: Neoceratodus forsteri (assembly GCA_016271365.2). NCBI lineage: Eukaryota > Metazoa > Chordata > Ceratodontiformes > Ceratodontidae > Neoceratodus > Neoceratodus forsteri. The sequence goes on along the minus strand of CM028131.1, from coordinate 721,716,784 downwards.
TTCTGAATAAATCAGATCTAACTCTTTTTGCATTTAACCTGACTGTGGTTCTAGTTTGTGCCAAAAGTACTGTACTGTTGCTATTTGCTGTGCATAACCTTGTTTTACAGGGTGTCCCCAGGGTCAAGCTAGAGGAACCAGCCCTGGTGGTAAGTGCAAGCAGTGTGAGTACTTCTGTGGTGAATAAGGGTCCCTGCAAAAGTGATTACTGTCTATTGTTCAGGCCACTAGAAGGGAAAGAGAGGGGTTACAGTGTCCCGGAGGGCTGTGCCCAGGTTAGCTTGACCACTAACTACCCTGACCACCTGGTGGAGGCACCCGTTTCAGCACCCAGGCCCCTTAACCTGCTACTAGCCAAGCAGGCAGGGGTAGTAGCCATTTGGATAGCGCCATCTAAGGGTTACAATAGCAATATGAATCCCCTTTTAGTTATTTTTTTAAAAAAGTCTTTATTCATAAAATAAAATAAGCTGACATTACAACAATTGTACACATTCTTAACAATACATGTAGGCTCTGCCCCCTCCCGTGGGTAGAGGAAAATTAATAAGTAAAATTCAGTTAATTGTTGAAATCTACATCAATCTACATTTCTGTCCTCCTTGTGAATTCTATCTATTGTTCACAAAAAATCTTCAAGAACAATTTTATTTATAAGAATCTCAATTTATCTCAAAGAATCCCACATTAACCAAATTCATAACTATATACAATATAAGACAAAAACAAGCATAGAAATATATAAAACATTCACTGAGTGAGGCTGGCATTTCTATGAAAGAAAAGTACCGTTTCTGGGTCTTGGAATTTAATTCTATGAGGTATTGACTAAAGACCTAAAATAAGAGCTTGTGAATTCAATACACCTTGTGCTTATTGGGTTAAGATGGAAAGCCCCTCTATTTCTTCACTTTTAGGTTTTTCTATCTGCGTGCCTTTATCTGAAATGGTACCTCTTTGCAAGCGACCTCAGTATACTGAAAGACAAGGTATTACAATATCTGATTCACTTAGACTCTCACTTTCATTGCAAGAAATTCAAGCTTTTAATACCAACATTTTACAGTAGGCTAGGTCCCCTTTATTTTAGTAAATAAAAGTTCTAGAAGCATCTAACTTTAATGCAGTCCATAGGGTAAATTTCATTTTCTTTATTCCAGATTTACTTTCTTGCTTTACAGTTTTCATCTCTAGAGTTCAAAAGCACACTATTGCATTTTTTCCTCTACATGGTTATAGTAGAGATATGCAAAAAGGTTTTGTCTGCCTGTGTGTACTAGGCAGGGAATTGCCAATTTTCAGACAGGACCTGGGGTATAACATTTGCAGTGCCCACACATCTTCATAGCTGGGCCATTCAAGTTTAAAAACATGTTTATTGCCTACAACTTCATATCAAATTTTAGTCTACCCATCATGTATTGCCTTTAATTCAAAGTTCTGCTTAGGTAAATATATTATTTTCCTCTTTCTTTTGCACCACTTGAAGAAATACTGGAATTTGAAACTATTCATCTTACCAGCTCCTGGACATTACATGAGATGCGCTCATAGCATAACTCTGCCATATAGACTCCTATTCTTCCAGATCAAACCACATAAAAATAGCCACTACCCATGATCTAATTAATTGTCTTATAAAAAACTAAGTCAATGCAGTAAGGTGGTAGTTAGTTTTTCTGGGTAAGACTTCCCCAAGTTATTGGTTGTCCTATAGAAGGAAAAAATGGGAGACAGTGTGTGTTCTAGTGGTTAGATACAGCCATAGGGAACAAAGAGACCAAAGTTCATCCAGCAGCCCACTCACATGGTTACTTGCCTTATATAAAATAGGTCATGACTTTTGCGACATCATGAGCATTTTAGGCACGAGATACTTGGAACAGAAACTCATACATTCAATTCAATTCAACTTTATTTTTATAGCGCCTTTCAAAAATCAAGGCACTTAACATAAAAACAAGAACAGCCAATATAAATAACATTTAAAACATAAAATTTACATTATCCATCACTAGGGAAGGCCAGATCAAATAAATAAGCTCTAAGATCGATTTTAAATCTACTGACGGTTGGGCATTCTCTCAACCAATGAGGTAGAGAATTCCACAGGGTTGGAGCTGAAAAAGCAAAAGCTCGAGAACCAGACATCTTTAATCATACCCTGGGAATCTGTAGCAATCCCTCTTTGGTGGAATGGAGAGGATGGAGGGGGCTGTAAGGTACAAGAGATCTTGCAGGTAGCCAGGTCTCTGATCATGTAGGGCTTTGAAGGTTAGCAAGCCAACCTTAAAGGTGATCCACCACAGAACAAGCAGCCAGTGCAGCTCACGGAGCACAGGCATAATATGACTGGTCCTAGATGTCCCAGTCAAAAGCCTGGCCACTGCATTCTGCACCAGCTGCAAGTGATGGATATCAACCCCTGGAAACCCTAGGTAGAGGGAATTGCAGTAGTCAAGATGGGTCATAGCAAAGGCATGAACCAATGTTGGAAGATCATCCGAGGGAACCAGATGTTTCACCTGGGCAATATTCCTCAGATGATAAAAAGAGGATTTGACGACAGCTGACACCAGAGATTTTATGGTCAGGCCATCATCAAAAATAGTGCCAAGGTTTTGCACCTGGTCTGAGGTAGTGAGTGGTACACCACCAAATAATAAGCCTGATGGTTGCTGAACCCCCAAACCGACCCTCGGACGACCTGGGTCCACAACCAACACTTCAGTCTTGTCTGGATTCAGTCTCAACCAGCTGGAACTCATCCAAGATCTGAACTCGGCAAGGCAACTATTCAGCATGGAGACTGCATCATTCTGACTGGGCAGAAAGGACATATACACCTGAGTATCATCTGCATAGCAATGAAAACTCAGACTGTATCGCCTGATAATATCTTCTAATGGCAGCGTATACACTGCAAACAATATGGGGGCCAATATAGAGCCCTGCAGAACCCCACAAGGCAGTGGGTGAGCGCCAGAGGAATAAATTCCAGTGGCAAATCTCTGACCTGCCTGAGAGGTATGAATGGAACCAATTTAGGACTTTACCAGACAGTCCACATAAAAATCACAGGTGCTCCAGTAGCACACCATGGTCTGCAGTGTCAAATGCAGCAGAGAGATTGAGAAGGACCAGAATGGTACATCCCTTTCGATCTCTAGCCATTAGGAGGTCATTCAATACCCGGACAAGAGCCGTCTCCGTGCTGTGCTTCTTCCTAAAACCGGATTGGAGAGTATCATAGACATTGTGAGTTGTAAGATGATCATCAAACTGCAATGCAACCACTTTTTCAGTAACTTTACCAACAAATGGTAAGTTAGAGGTAGGTCAGTAGTTAACTAGACAGTCTGGATCCAAGGAGGATTTCTTAAGGAGTGGTCAAACAACTGCCTCCTTGAGGGAGTCAGGAAAGACTCCCCTCTCCAAGGACTTCCAGACAATGTCAGCAAGGACTAGGCAGATAACGTCTACACAACCCACCAAAAGGGGTGCAGGGCTCGGATCCAAACTACAACTGGTTGGACACAATGTTTGGATGATCTTCACAATATCATTGAACTCCAGTTGGTGAAAATCTGACCAGACAGACAGAGTGCCAGTCACTTCCCATCGACCACTGCAATCACTCATAGGAGAGGATGAACTAATGCCAAACATGATGCTGGCAACCTTATCTGCAAAGACTCTAGCAAACGCCTTGCATCTTAGCTGAGAAAAAGCTTCTCTGGGCTGGAGACAGATTGTGCAATCCAATCTGTCAACAGTCTGGAAAAGCTCAGCCGGTCGATTCTGTGTAGCAGAAATCTCCCTGGACAGGAATTCTGCCTTCTTAAGGGTGATTTCTGATTGATAGTTATCGTAATGTGCCATCAGTCTAAGCCTGTCATCATCATGGCTGGACCTCTGCCAAACTCTCTCCATCCTTCGACCAACTCTCCTCATCTCCTTCAAGGAGCCGTCAAACCACAGGCTGCTTGGGCGAAGGGTGAGAGGATGAACACAAACAGGAGCAATTTTGTCCAGAGCATCTCCAACAGCCTTATTATAGGAAGAACAAGATCATCTGGACTCATGCATTCACTCAACAAGCCTGAGAGGTCCAGTACCGCCGATAGGTCACTGGGGTTAATCCTCCTTAAAGGGCGGTACCGAACCAGCTCCATAGGGACACACCTATTGGGGGGGACCCTGAAACTGAACCTTGTGGTGTGATGGTCAGACCAACTGACCGGTTCCACCCCCAAATCAGCAATCTCCATACCCAGAAGGAAGATCAGATCCAATGAATGACCCCCTACATGGGTTGAGGAGGTAACTACCTGTGATAGGCCCAGCGTCGCCAACAGCTGGAGGAGATTTTGACCAAAATGTGAGAGTTCATCGTCGACCTAAGCATTGAAGTCCCCCAGAATTATCCATCTGGGGGACCTCAATACCACCTTGACAATGAAGTCTGCTATCACCTGCAGGAATTCTCCACCATCTCCTGGTGGACGGTAGATGAGGAGAATCCCACAACCTACACCTTCACCCAGGATGTATTTGAAGGATCTGGTACTTCCCAATGGCACATCCACAAGACCCAGATCAGTCTTAAACATAATGGCCACACCCCCACCCCTGCAATCCAGCCTTGGATGACATATCACTAAGAAACCGGCTGGAGTTGCCAAGGCCAATACAGGGCCTGCATTTTCATCCAGCCAGGTCTCGGTGATGCAAGCCAGATCAGTTGTTACAACAAGATCAGCTATAACAGCTGTCTTGTTTTTAATTGATCTGGCATTGCATAACACTGCCAAGGCAGGATGAGCTGTTGAGGAAGACCTCAGCACCTGCCCATTTATATTGGAGCCCTTGGGTATGGAGACAAGACAGGGAGGACCCCTATCCTGACTCCATTTTGCCCCAGGGAGTCTCCTGGATCTCACAACTCCAATCCGCCCTTCCCATTCCTGTCCCCCATCAGGCCCAGCTCCCCCCTTCTTTTTTCATTTTCTAAGTATGCCCAAAGCTCGACACCTAAAATAGGTGTCAGATGGCAAAGGGGGGCACTCAAAAGGGCATAATTCCATGAGCCTGGTGGGGGAATAATGCCCAACTGACACTAAGCCTCCCCAACACGTTGTAAAAATAAAACCAATAATTAAAATCAGCCAACCCAGCTAGAAAGGTGAATCAAATCTAATAATACTGCAGGATTAAATATACATTAATACCAAAAAAAAAAAAAAAAATTATAAAATAATAAACAAAGATAAATGAATGAAACAAAGACCAATCCACTTTAAGATGACAGATAATTCCTTCTTCCACTCTCTCTCACAGAGTGAAAGAAAGAAGGAGAGGTCAACAAACTACAGTCCCACACACTGTCTCTCACACAGAAGGGGAAAACAAATAAAACAAAAAAAAAATAAAGCAACTAAAGTCCAAATTCAAAGTAATCCAGTAATTCAGATTATTGTGGGGGGGGGGGGAGCCATAGTTTAGGGTCACAGATTTAATTGCTGAAATTTACTGGAGCTGCTGAAAATTACAACATCGTCCCAGCCTCTGCAGGCATGTTCTTATTTCCTTAAAGATAGAAGATACTGGCAGAAAATGACTTCTTGGCCCACCTAGTCTGTCCTAAGTCACTGCCTACTGTGCTACCACAGACATTAATTGATCTCTGGCCTTACCCCCACCCCACCTCCACCCTGTTACTAAGGTTTTTAAATATGGCAGAAATTCCTCACCACACTTCTCTGTATATCACTGACAGAACAGGTTTAAGTGTACTGCAAGCATACATTCATTTGACTAAAGCATGGCACATGAACCTCACTTTAATCTTAGTCTTTAATCTTCTCATCCCACACAGTTGTCTCATCTGTGAATAAACTAATACTTTATATGTATCCCTCTCATTTTTCCTCTTTTATGTCACAGGTTAACACACTGATCAGTATATTTTCAAGGACAAAACCAAGTGCAGCCCTGACACCTCCTGTAACCCCATACTGTAATTTAAACTTTTTGTTTTCTAAATCTGTTTGCAAACTTTTCTGGTGCACTTTCTTGAAAAGTACTGGCTTAACACTGGGGACTGAAAGCCAATGGCACATACTGTAAGGGGTATGCCATAGACAACTACAGTGCAATCTTCCCTTCACTTCCCTCCCAGTGTGCTTTAACCCTGTCATGAAGGCACAATCGAGTAGGTGACAGGACAGCTGGGATCCCATTCTGTTCCCTTCTTGAACTCTTGTGTGAAATGCAACAAAGTGCAAATTAGGATGATTACGTGTTGCTTTAGTGGACACCTACCCACTGGGAACTGAACTCCAAAACCACTGCAACTAATTTCACATATTTTAGGTCACCAATTTGTCTTTATAGTTTTATAAAATTGTAATGTTACACTTGTCTTTATTGGCGATATTGGCTTTTGGCCGGTACAAATCTCGGAAATATTCTAAGCATTCAGCTAAAGTCTTTCAGTTCCTCCATTCTACAGTCATTTCACTGATCATCCAGGCAATAAATTCAAGCTTTTAATACCAACATTTTATAGTAGGATAGGTCCCCCTTATTTTAGTCAATAAAAGTTCTAGGTACATCTGATTTTAATGCAGTTCATGCGGTAAATTTAATTTTTTTTTTATTCCAAATTTACTTTCTTTCTTTACCATTTTCTCTCTGTAGTTCAAAAGCACTTTAGTGCATTTTATTTCCTCTACCTGGTTGTATTAGAAACACACAAAGTTTTTGTCTGCCTGGGTGTACTAGGCAAGGAATTGCCTATTTTCAGACAGAACCCAGGGTATAACATTTGCAACGCCCAAACGCCTTCACGGCTCGGCTATTCAAGTTTAAAAACAAGTTTATTGCCTACAACTTCATGACAAATTTAGTCCACCCATCATGTATAGTTTTTATTTCAAAGACTGCAGTTCTGCTTAGGTAAATATGTCATTATTTTTCTCTTTCTTTTGCATCACTAGAAGAAATATTGGAATTTGAAACTATTCATCTTACCCTTGTAAAACTAACACATTGTTATTAGTAGTGTCGCTGCCATATAACAGATATAATTGGGTTTGTGATTTTTATGGCTATCATACGGCTACCCAAACATTCCCTAGATTAATATGTAAAACTGCATTTATCAGAAAAAAAAAATAATGTATATAACTTAAAGAGCTAGTAGAATAAAAAAATAGCAGACAGGGAAATATTAAAAACTTTAAGTAGTGTAACTTTTTATTTCAGAAGTATTTTTTCCGTATTCTATTTGCTCATTAGAATGTTCCTGTGTGACAGTATTATGCCAAATGTGTGGAATAGCACTCTGCCTGACATACCTAGGTATATTCCCTCCCACTACATCATCAGTATTGTGACCCAACTGACTAACATCATAGGTGATTGAACTGGCAGCTACTGAGTGGCTCTTCCTGAGTACCTGTGATATCACAGTCAGTGTGATCACAATGCAGATGATGCAGTGGGGGGGGGGAATACAACTAGATATGTCAGCTGCCAGTAGAGTGCTGTTCCACAGATAACACCTAACATCAGGGAAAGAAAATATTGTAATTACCCAAAGGGAAAAGAAAAAGCACCTCAGGTATGAAAGGTAATAGTTGATTGCTTTTAAAAACTAATATTAATTTTAGGTAGTAGACTAGCTCTTAAGACTGACAGGATCTCCAAGTGTAACAACAACTAGGAAAGCAAAAACTTTAGCATTACACATCAGATGGGGGGGGGGCTAAAATGCTCAAATACAGGAATAGGATTTCTTGCACATTGGCTTACAAGTTCAATCTGCATATTGTGTAGCCTCCACCAACACAACTACTATTGTTATAAAATGGTGAATGTATAAATATTAAGGTCTTCAGGTTTCTTAGACTCTCCTAAAGGAAGATATTCAGTGCCAGAAGGAGCTTGTAGGCATCTGAGGATAAGCAGCCTAGAACTGCTGTCAAAAATTAGTCTAGTACATTCCATAAAATCAGTGCCAGAAAAAGACAACATTGCAGTTGAGTTTGAAATAAGAAAGTAGTAGTGACATATCCTAGCAAAGAAACTGATTTTTTACCCATATTACTCCCATGTCTGAGCATAATATTGAATTTGCAGGTGTCTTAAAGGGACACTACTAACCCTTTTTGCATTAAATTATTTCTAGTTGAAAAACCCACGTTTTCTGATTATCTTCTGTAAAATTCATTGATGTTGCTGGTTGTTTTATCTGCTTCCTTTCTTAGTAGAACTGAAATGCATGGTCATGGTGTAATTATACCCGACCTTGTTTAGTTTCAAATCCTTAATCAACCCTTATTGTATACTTCACCCTCCCATACACACACACACACATATGCAGCCACTCATCATGCAACAGTCTCCTCTCTTCCTACTGCATGATGAATGGCTAAACTGTTTGGAGGTGTTCCCAAGTCCATGAAAAATGCAGTGGAAGTTGATCAAGGAAGGTAAACACGTTTTGTTTGGCACAGTAACACTAGTATGGTGTGCAGTCTATTTTTAGCTTTTAGACAGAAAAAAGGAACCAGAATCAAATAACCAGCTACATCAGCAACCTTTAAAGAATGTAAGCAATCCTAAAATGTGTTTTTTAAACTAGGGACAATTTGTGGCTTACCGGGGTTGGCAGTGTCCCTTTAATTTTAGCACTATCTGTATTACTGTTTTGTTAAACCTAGGGTCAAGCACCTAAAATAGAAGCAATTGTATCTTGCTGTTGTTTTAAAGGGTTGCTTCTTAAAAGTGTACACTATTATTAAAGAATAATTTATCAAAGGTATAGAACTATTAGGTTGGATGCAAGTACAATATCTCCTATATTCACACTCTGCCAGAATGCTTATACTAGTAACAGACATGTTAAGGTTGTCAGAAGGTTGCATTGAAAGTAGAACAGTGGTTGCCCCACTTGCTCACCCCTCAACTTGGAAGTTTTCCTAATGATGCTTCTGTTCACAACCACTGTGTTTATCATCAGCGAACCTGTCAGCCTGTCTGAAATCAGGATTTGCAGCTTTTCCTGGTGTATCAGTCTTGGAAGAGTTTTCATCAGGTCTACAATGGCTTAATAATATTACTTGCTCATTTGCAACCCTTTGGGAAATTCAGTCATGCCTACGTGATTGGAAAAGTGTTATAATAATGTCTCTGTGCTCTTAGGTTTGTTTACTGACAGGACTGCAAATGTTAAGAGATGCATAAATGTATTAAATGTTTTGATTCAAAAAATCTTTCTTTCTTTTATTTTAACACACTCTTGCAACACACCGAAAAGGTGAGTTGAAGTTGAATATAGTATACACAAAGATACATACATTAACATTTTAACCGTAAATATATTTCAATAATCATATAACTAATACAATCACCATCTAATAAAAACAGGAAAATGTTTTAACACAAATAAGGCAAGACAGGGTGTGTATCATGCTGTGATAATGTCACACCTCAGGCGGGCTGGTCATGAGGCTGCAGGCTGAGTGACTTCAACCACACAAAAAGAGACATTACCCCACCTTATAAAATGGGTCTAAAAATCAAAGAAACATAACCCTTAGAAGATTACGGATGTATATATACATCCAGAATCTATATACATTCACATACTGTATATTCAATTCTCAAAGGGTTAATTTGATAAAACCAGTCAGCTGACCATGCATTGTTACAGCATAATGAATAGTTATCCTCGTTCTAACCCTGACCAGATTTGTTAGTATGAATCAAATCAGATATATTGTGGCTGACAGTTACTTAAATTTCTATGTTTTTATAATTTGGGCCATGAATAAACTGTTTCATATAACATTTATTGTAACTTTCCACTCTATATTTGATAGAGGCATATTTTTTTCTAAATTATTTTATCCTTTTTTCATTGGAAGTCTGCCTAGAGATCTTTCTTAACCACTGGGATGTTAAGACTGCACATAAAATTATAGTATATCTTTCTTTAAAGCTGTTCTAAAAATGAGAAAACAACATATAACATGAAATTCAATATTCTTTATTGATAAATTCACGTATTGAAATAAGGCAGTTGACCAATAATCAAAACTGTCAATGTGTGACTATGTCAAATTTCATGTTAACTGCACGGAAAGTTAAATTAGGATATGATGCCTATGTAATGTGTATTTATTTGCTGCTATTTTAATATATTGAAAAGGCATATTTTTCCTCATGAACAATCTGTATCAAATAAGAGTGTCAGACAATACCCTAAACTGGTTTGGTAGTTACCTTTCTAGTGGTGTTTGTAATAGTACTAGTAGCTTTTTAGTTCACATAACACAATTACAATTGAAAAGATAAGACAAGGTTAAAACAAATTCAATAGTATGAAAACAAAAGAAAAAAAATCACATAATAAAATATCATAAAAATGAGAAAATCAGGAGGTCACTTGAATACCCCTATATCTTATAACATTTGAATAATGTGTATCTTTGTACTTCTTATTTTAAGTGCATCTCAGAGGAATTAACCTACTTTGAATAAAGTATTATAATTGATAGAGTTCAGCAAATGTTTGTGTTTTCCACATCATATAAGAGGTGGTCATTATCCCAGTCAACCATTTATGTCTTACAGTATTTGTTCATTAAAGGAACAAGTTAAAAGAATGTTTCATACCACCCATATTTTTTTTGTTATAAGGACATAACTCATTTTTAGGGCTGCAGTGGGCAGAGCCCTGAAGACCATTTGCTTTCAAAAAAGGACTTCAAATTCCTTACATTTTTTTTTCTGTCTGAACAACCTGTTGCAGTTGTACCACAGTCGCCTCCACATCCACGAAGCCCTCCACACACTGTTGGTATTGGAAGCAACACTGCACTGTTTTGTTTCTATTGACAGTCATGGCACACTGTGCTGTGTCCAAGATGGCTGCCGCACCCTAATGCACATATACTAGTGGTCGTGCATGTGCAGTAGTGTTCAGTGGCCATCTTGGCCATGGCACAGTGTGCCATATTCTGCTGTGACCACCTATTTTTTAAATTATAAGTATTCCCCCCACCCAACATTCCCTCACACCACCCCCCTTGAAACATAACATTGACACTGAGGGTGCCCAGTCCCCCAGTGTCTCGATCATATTCCCCATGATGGTCCCTTTTTTATATATATATTTTTTTCTACCTCAACATGACTCTTCCTCTCAGCACACACACCCCCCAGAAACATAGCCCCAGAAAAGTAACAGTGACACTGAGGGGTGCCCAGTCCCCCAGTGCAGGAATTCCCTTTTATTTCTATGACCCCCTTCCCCAACATTGTGCATGCATGGTTATTTCTGAGGATTTTTTAATAGGTTTATAGTTACCTCCCCTGAACTGACCCTCCCTCTCAGTACCCACCACCCCACTCCCCCCAGAAAGGTAACAGTTGCACCGGAGCATGCCCCATCCCCCATTGCAGGAATCTACCATTTATACATGCAAAACAATCCATTGATGTGTTTTCCACTGTTACACTGTCCCCCCACCTGACCCTCCAACTCAGCACTCACCACTCCACTTCCTCCCAGACCACTTACTTACCCATCCGGGGGTCCAATGCCATAATCCTCTCTGGACAGCAGACATATCTTCACTCTTCAAATGAACTGAAGAAACAGGTACGAGCGCCAATGTAGTTCAATGGAGTTTTGAACTTAGTGACATAATGTGGCCATTTTTTTATATTTTTGGACCAGATTTTCAACATACCTTTTTTGGGACCCCACCTCATGAACTATTTCATTAGGCAAATCTGTCCCAAAAGGTGATTTTGCAGTCCCTGTGGAAAAAAAAAAATCGCCTTTTGAGCAGTAGTTGAACATGTTCTCTGCCCTTGTTCATGAGGTAGGGTCATAAGTAAACTATGCTGAAAAGTTGGTGTAAAAATAATAAAAAAAAACAGTTTTGAGCCTACAGTATGCTACATTGTGCTCACACAGGCTCATAAATTTGGTAATTTTCAATATTTTGACCCCAAATCCCTCACCTGCAACCCTATTGGATCTGGCCAGAGTTTGTTTAAAACTATGATTACTGTTGCATCTTTTCAGTGACTTGAAACTTCTCCATCCTCAACTGTCTGACTCATAGTAGTACCAATCAGTCCAGCAAGGATGTTGCTCAGTTCGTTAATCACCCTTAAGTGTAGATTGTCTGGTCCATGGGACTTAATTACAGTTTATTACTTTTCTGTAAAGTTTCAATCATTTTCTCAACCTCAATGCCCTTAAACCCCTAGTTTCCCATACTTCTGGAATCTCCTCATGGTTACTAAAAAGGGAACAAAAACACGTGTTTAGAGCATCCACAATTTCTGAATCATTTGAGAGTGTGTGCTTACTATCCACTAAAGAGCAGCTCTCCACTTCAGTGTGCCCTTTCATAAATAGTGTTTTAGCTCTTTCTGTTCACTAGAGAATATATCTATATCCTGTGTATATATATATATCTATCCTGTGTGTGTGTGTGTGTGTGTGTGTGTGTGTGTGTGTGTATATATATCTATATCTATATCTATATCTATATCTATATCTATATCTATATCTATATTTAGTTTTTCTTTCCAGGGTTTATATTGCATCTCAGTAACCTGCCTAAAAAGTCTGACTAAAAAGTATTTGACTGCCCTCTACTGATTTCATAGGGCCTTTGTTTATAACATAGTAGTGCTGACCATAACAACAGACTGCTGTCACAAACCACAACTGTGAGGTAGGTAGGTGACAGTCAAAGTATTTTTTTAAAGGCACAGTGCAATGAGTACTACATTACCTAAAATATTTAGTACACCTATAATAAGAAAAAGTAAACAAAACCTAAGAAAGACTAAAGAGAAAGATAATCAGTACATACAATGGTTTTAAACATTTTATTTTAGTAGTGACTTGTTGTTTGTTTCTTTATTTAATTTTTACAAAGTGCCCCTTCAGGGCTCAGAGCACGTGTACAATAAATACCATGAATAAATCTACCATAAATAACATAAAACCACGATACAAACAATATCCATTCATAAAATAAATATACACTCTTACAGTACTATACATACAAAAAACCTCTAAAAACAATTTCATTTAGGGGCTTTCTTAAGTAAATAGCTTTTTAGTTGCTTTTTAAATAAAAATACAGAACTGGCAGTGCATATCTCTTCAGGGAGCACATTTCATAAGGTAGGGGCTACCACTGAAAAGCCTGATCACCAGCAGACTTTAATCGGGGAAAAAGAAACAGCCAACAGACCCCTTCAACTAAATCTTAAATCCCTAGGAAGGACGTGGGGTGTCAGGAGTTCACTGAGGTACTGACGGTCCAGTCCATTCAAGGATTTAAATGTCATCAGCAGTACCTGCTAATCAATGCCCTACCTAACAGGCAACCAGCCCAGAACCCACAGTGAGGGTGTAATATGCTCTCACCTCCTTGTGGAGGTCAGGAGTCTTACTGCAGCATTCTGAACTAACTATAGGTGATGCATTTGTGCTGATTTGTAAGCTTGGGTCTAACATAAAGAAGACCGTAGTGTTCTTACTCTAGTTTCTCATTCTTACCTCAGCCTTTTTTTTTTTAGATTGAATTGTTTTCTTGCTTTCTTTTTGATGTTCTACAAATGCCTCTTAAATTCTTTAACCAGCTCTCCCAGAATGCAAAAAATGAAACGGTCGTGATTAATTTTGGATCAGAGAGTGATTTGTGAGGGTCCCAACTGCTCTGATTTTCAAGACTTTATACAGCTGTCCTCTAGAGGTTGCTCACACCTTCAAACATTGGAGTGTTCTGCTAGATAGCCACTGATGTTGCCATCCACTCCAAACTCCAGACACACTGATGCCACCTTCCACTCAAAACTTGTCTCTATACTAGGTGCACTGTACAGGAATTAATGCTGTATCCCTATCCCAACTCATTGCACGATTGTTCTTAGAATGATCCTCCCTGCCTGTCATTATTGGGATGTAATGCATGGTGCTGCCAGCAAATCAACATCAGCCTCAACGGACACCCTTTTTCATTCCTTCTGGCAGTTTACAGTGGTCTGTCTCCTCCCTCCACCCCCCACCCCTGTACCCACCAGAGTTTTCTTTATTCTGATTTTCCCTCTGTTTCTTGTGGGCAGGCATCTCTACCACTCTGTCACCCATACTGTCAAGTTCTGGTCATACTTGCTCCCTTGCTACCTCTTCCTCCCATCTCTCCACAATCTTAATTCCCTAGAAATGTTGACTTTTGGTCCTTCTTTTTCCCATACTCATGCTGGGCAGCTCTCCTTCTGTAAAGACTTTCTTCCCTTTGGAACAAAACCCAGTCTCATTTCACTCAGCTCCTTCTCAATTCTCTGTAAAACCCTTGCAATGAGCCCAAACAGCCCCTTACTGCTACTGATTCTAGCCCCTTCCCCAGCCTCTGCTGATGGCTACTGTTGTTGGCGGCTCCCAGTGGCTATCAAATATATCTTATACTGTTCCAAATATTGTGCCCAATTTGCACCTCATGAACCTATATTGTGCAGCACACACTGTTATTATGTACAAACTGCACCTTATGAATAGTTTTGCTAATATTATCCCTGACTGTTTTGACAAAACCTTCTCCAATTGATGGATTCATTGGGCCCAACATGGGTTAATACCACTGCTACCCATGAGAAAGGGCACTCACTGGACTTGGTGTTCCACCTGGGGATGGAGATCTCCGATGAGGAGGTGGAGCCAGTTGGTTGATCTGACCATCATGTCCTGAGATTCAGTTTCACAGCCCCCTGAAATAGGCCTGCCCCAAAGGAGTTGGTACAGTACTGTCCTTTGAGAGGAGTTACCTCAGAAGGCCTAATGATAGTGCTGGACCTCTTGGGTTTTCCAGGGGACTGCACTGATCCAGGGCCTCTTGTGGCAGCCTATAACAGGACTGTTACTGAGGCTTTGGATATCTTTGCTCCTGCTCAAGTTCACCCTCTTACCTCTCACCTGGGTGCTCCTTGGTTTAATGGGGAACTCTGAGTTGAAGAGGCAGGGGTGAAGGTTGGAAAGACACTGGCGGAAAACTCACCTGGAGGTGGACAGCCTTAAATTGATGGAGCATTATCAGACCTATCAATCAGAAATTTCCCATAAGAAGGCAGAGTTCCTGTCCAGGGGAAATTGCTACGGCTAAGAACAGGCCAGCCCAGCTCTTCTGGACCATGGACAGACTGTGCAATCCAACCTGTCTTCACTCTGGTCAAGCGTGGTCACAAGTGCAGTGTGAGGAGTTTGTGCAGTTCTTTGCTGATAAGGTGTCCACCATCAGGGATGAGATCAGCCAGTGCCTTCCCATTGATCTTGCATTGATCAATTGGGTGGTACTAATGCCCATCAGACCTAGTCCACCTTTATTCAGCCAGTAGTCATGGATATAGTGAGGATCATCCAGACTCTGCGACCAACCTACTATAGTTTGGATCCGGGCCCTACACGCCTACTAGTGAGGTGCATAGAAGTTATTGGTCCGGTCCTTGCTGAGATAGTGCGGGTTTCATTGGAGAGAGAGAGAGAGAGAGATCTTTCCAGATCCCTTAAAGGAGGCAGTAGTATGCCCCCTTTAAAAAAAAAAAAAACTCCCCTGACCCTGACTGCCCAGCTAACTACAGACCAATCTCAAACTTACCCTTTGTAGGGAAAGTTATTGAGAAGGTGGTTGCTCTGCAGCTAGAGGACCATTTAACTAACCACAATGTCTATGACCCTCTCCAGTCTGGCTTCAGGAAAAGGCATAACACCAAAACAGCCCGGGTACAGGTACTTAATGATCTTCTGATGGCGAAAGATCAGAGAACCCATTCCACCTTGGTTCTTCTTGATCTCTCAGCAACTTTTGACACCATGGATCATGGGGTGCTGCTTGAGCACCTGTGGTTCTTCTGTGGACTGAGATGGGCGGTCCTCAGTTGATTTCGGTCTTTCCTTGAGGGTGGATCCCAGAGAGTGGTATCAGGGATTTATTCCTTGGCCCTTCATGGGCTACCCTGTGGGGTTCCACAGGGCTCAGTGCTGTCTCCCATGTTATTTGTGGTGTACATGCTCCCATTAGGGGACATTATAAGATGTTACGGGTTGAGTTTTCATTGCTATGCCGATGATTCTCAACTGCACATGTCTTTTGTGCCTGAACAGGAATTAGATTTTGCTGCGGTGTTTAACAACTGCCTACTGGAGATTCAGAACTGGATGAGTGCCAGCTGGCTTTGGCTGAACTCAGGAAAAACAGAGGTATTGGTGGTGGACCCTGGTTATAGGACAAAAGGGGCATTGGGGAGAAAACCCTCAGGATTAAATCTTGGGGGGAACCCGCTTATTGCCTCGGGCCAGGTGCAAAACCTGGGCATGGTATTTGATGAAGGCCTGACCCTGACGGTGCAGGTTTCAGCTATAGTCAAATCTTCCTATTATCATCTAAGGAACATAGCCCGGATGAAGCACCTGGTCCCACCCGAGGATCTTCCTACCCTGGTCCACGCTTTTGTCACCAGTCATTTTGATTATTGCAATGCTCTCTACCTAGGGCTCCCGGAGGTAGATATCCACCACTTGCAGCTAGTGCAGAACATGATGGACAGGTTGTTGACTGGAACTTCTAGATCCAGTCATATAACACCAGTGCTGTGTGAACTGCACTGGTTGCCAATACAGTGGTGGATTACCTTCAAGGTCACATTGCTGACCTATAAAGCCCTACACGAGCAGGGAGCCCACTACCTGAAAGAACTCCTGTGTCCTTGCTGCCCCACCCATTCACTCTGATCCTCTGGTGAGGGATTGCTAGAGATTCCCAGGGTATCCCTAAAAACATCAGGAGGAAGATCGTTTGCCTTTATGGCACCTACCCTGTGGAATTCTCTACCTCACCAGATATGTGACAGCCAGACCGTAGAGGGTTTTAAAAAGCTGTTGAAAACCCACTTATTTAACCAGGCTTTCTCAGTAATTTATTAATGCATGCATTGTTATGTTTTTGTCTGTTTTAAATTGTAATACTGTGTGTTTTTATTTTGTACTGTAAAAGCACCCTGAGCATGGGAAGGGTGCCTTATACAAATAAAATATTGATTGATTGACTGTGACACTACAACTTTGTAGTACATTAACCATTACTGAAAAAATGTAAGGTACTGTATATGTCTGATTTTACATACTCTGTAACAATAACTTTAGGGAATTCACTTTGTGTCAGTATTATCGTGTGTTCTTTGCATGGCTGTGCAAGGAATCTTATCAGATACACAAACTGTAATTTTTCTTGCATGATATAAAACACAAGTTTACTTCAAGTAAAATAAGGTTTTTGCAAGACAACAACTTAAGTTTTAAAACTAGTGCAGCAATATGAAATTTAAAAATGGAGTGTGGTGAAAAATATTGCTATATTACTTTTGTAAGAATAGTGTCAAATAGCCTGTGCATATACTAATCAAGAAAATGCAAGTATAAATAGTGTTTATGAATTATGGTACATAATGACAGTCATAACTGTACTGGGAAGATTGCTCTACTCAGTATACCTACAGGTTAGAATGCATGTCTTCATAGTGCTATTACAATTTTTTGGGTACAAGCTGAGCAGTAAAATGCTGGAGGCTCCTCAATAGAAACTTAAAACAAAATACAAGATTAAGTACAATTCAGCTTACATTACTTATACCTTCCTTAAATGTTTGCCTTCCTGTCATTACAGAGGAAATGTATAAGAAAACAGGGTCTTATTTTATCTACCTTTGTTTCTTACTCTCAACTTAAATTCATATGCCACTGTAGCTACATTGTAATTATCCATTGTAATGATTGCAATGCCACAAACAAAGTACAGTATTATAAATTGGTATGGGGTGAAAACAGCACACCAGGAGAGCACTGCAGGAACTGTGCTGTGTAAAGCACGAAAGGATTTAGAGTGACGGGGTATAATAGCTGTAGGGAATTGTCGTTACCCCGACACTCTGTGGATTGCCTGTAAAGGAATCAAATTGCCCTTTGCTGGGGTGCCTAGTCGAGCTGCTCCCATGGTGCAGTGGCTAAGGCACCAGCACACAGTGAAGCAAGAGACCTGGGACTGTGGTTCAGTTCCCATCAGGTTTCCTCCTGCTGCAGCTCTTTTAAAAAAAAAAAAAAAAAAAAAAGTAATTCCCCCCCCTCTCGATTTTCTCCCCATCCCCAAAGACCACAGCCCCCCGGAGTTGATTATTTTAAGTCCAGGGGGTGTGGGAGGTGAAGTCCCTCATATCTGGGGTCTAGTGGGCAGGGCTCCCCCGAAAAAAAAAAAAGTCCCATTGTTTTCAATGGGGCTGTGCTCTTGCTGTCGGGTCGCTCTTGTACCTGACGTTGTTTGCAAGGCCGCTGTTTTCCTAGTGGCATTTATTGCCATGTGTTTTTTGTTTGTAGCAACATTACCCAGTGTCTATAAATTCAGGTGTATGTTAATACTGATGTGGAGGCAGCTCTAAGAGTTTTAAAAATGCTCTTGTGTATTCAGATCAAAAATACTGGATGCAGAACGAAGAAATTTAATTTTAAAAGTGTAAGAAGAAAATACAGTAAGAATTGATCATGATTATTGCTTGCACTTCTGTTTATGACACTTGAGCAATACTGCCCGTGGCTCAGTATGCTTCACGCCCACCACTGGGGCCAGAAGGATATAGATTCTATCCCCATATCAGGAACATGTAAAACCAATACTGACACTGCAGTAATTCCTACCACCACCACCACCACCACCACACACACACACACACACACACACACACACACACACACACACACACACACACAATTTTCTCATTCTTGCATCTCATGACATCTGCATGGAATTTTCTTGCATAAATATTTTATGCAAGGAAAGTGTCACTCTCTATATTCATTACATATAATTCATACATAAAAACTTCTAGCATCATGCATATGTCAGCATATATCCTTGCATGTGGAATGTTCTTGCCTTTTTTGGTAAGGGAAACAATGTTTCATAATGCAGATTTGCACCTTGCATAACGTTGTTGATATTATTGATGATGGTTGTTTTTTGGTACCTCTCCCTGTTCCTGTTCTCCCCAGGATGCACCTGGAGAAGAGTTTCAGCTCAGTGTACCTTTCCCAGTCACTAAATTTTAAATATATAAATTACAATCAGAGACATAAATGAGGTAGTTGTGTTGGTCCTTAAGAGGCAAACACACACACACACACACACACACACACACACACACACACACACGCGTCAAATTGGGTACAGGCCCAAAGAAACTCAGCTCTGCCATCACATACAAAACTGTAGGATAGTTCTGTACTTCTGTTTTCTTTCATGGAAACACAGAATCTGATGGCAGAAGGAGACAGATGACCCGTCAAGTCTGCCCAAAGTTGCTTTCTCTTTACTCCATGGACTAGTGCAGTGGTAGGTTATTTCTCTTGCCCCCCGCCACCTGCTTCATCTTTTTTCCCAGTTCCTGCATGTGGTATTATAAGTCTCTTGGTATTTTCCCATTCATGTTTGAACCCATTATTGGTCCCTGTGCCTCAGACTCTGCCAGTAATCTGTTCCAAGACTCCACCACCCTTTCAGAAAAACATCCTCACAACCTACTTGAATTTACCTCCCCATCAATCTCCAAGTGTACCCCCTTGTGACAACTGCTCAATTTCTAATAAACAGGTCCTTGCAATTTACCCTATTTATACCCCTTAGGAATGTAAACATCTCTATCATGTCTTTCCTCTCCTGTCTGACCTCCAGTGATTACAAGTTCAGGGCTTTCAGCTGCTCTCTGTAAGATTAGTTTTACTGACCCTGAATCATTTTTGTGACCCTTCACTGCAGTTATGCCAGCCTATCATTTTCCTTTCTCAGGTGAGGACTCCAAAACTGGGCACAATACTCCAGGAAAGGCCTCACAAATTATCTATATTGGGGCTGTATCACCTCCGCCTCCAATTGTCAAAACCCATCCCTATACACCCCAGCATCCTAGATGCATTGTTAATGGCCTTATTGCACTGTCTGGTTTTCTTAATTGAGTCACTGATGAGGACTCCCAGGTCCCTCTCCTCTGCTCTGCTAAAGTGGCCAGGTTGACATCTACCATCCAACATGCCGTGACAGGTTCATATTCCATAAGTGTTTCACTTGGCATAGAATCTCAACTGCCAGAATTTTGACCACCTATCAAGCCTTTCTAGATCATTCTGAAGCTCCTGCACCCCTTCCTCACTGTCCACCCTGTCACAGAGCTCTGTGTTGCCAGCAAAGAGACACATCTTATCTTGGGAGCAAGGAAGTACCTCCCTACCTGAAGGATGGCAAGTGCAACAGGGTAGTATCTCCCAAACTGGAAGAATGACATTCCAAAGAGAGTAGCACATCCCCAAAAATGAAAGATGACAACACCAGTAAGACAGCACCTCACCACCTAAAGAATGGTATCCCCAACTGAGCAGCACCACCTCACCTGAAGTATGGCATGTCCAACAGGGCAGCACCTCCTCACCTGAAGGATCACATCCCCAACTGAGCAACACCTCTTCACCTGAAGGATGGCATCTCCAACTGAGCAGCACCTCATCACCTGAAGGATGGCATATCCAACTGAGCAGCACTTCCTTACCTGAAGTATGGCATTTCCAACAGGTCAGCACCTCCTCACTTAAAGGATGGCATCTCCAACAGGGCAGCACCTCCTCACCTAAAGGATGCCATCTCCAACTGAGCAGCACCTACTCAACTGAAGGATGCCATCTCCAACTGAGCAGTGCCAACTCACCTGAAGTATGGCATCTCCAAGTGAGCAGCACCTCCTCTCCTGAAGTAAGGCATCTCCAAAAGGGCAGCACCTCCTCACCTAAAGGATGGCATCTCCAACAGGGCAGCACCTCCTCACCTGAAGGATGGCATCTTCAACAGGGCAGCACCTCCTCACCTGAAGTATGACATCTCCAACAGGGCAGCACCTCCTCACCTGAAGGATGGCATCTCCAACAGGGCAGCACCTCCTCACCTGAAGTATGGCATCTCCAACAGGGCAGCACCTCCTCTCCTAAAGTATGGCATCTCCAACAGGGCAGCACCTCCTCACCTGAAGGATGGCATCTTCAACAGGGCAGCACCTTCTCACCTGAAGTATGACATCTCCAATAGGGCAGCACCTCCTCTCCTGAAGTATGGCAACTCCAACAGGGCACCACCTCCTCACCTGAAGGATGGCATCTCCAACAGGGCAGCACCTCCTCACCTGAAGTATGGCATCTCCAAAAGGGCAACACCTCCTCTCCTAAAGTATGGCATCTCCAACAGGGCAGCACCTCCTCACCTGAAGTATGACATCTCCAATAGGGCAGCACCTCCTCTCCTGAAGTATGGCAACTCCAACAGGGCACCACCTCCTCACCTGAAGGATGGCATCTCCAACAGGGCAGTACCTCCTCACCTGAAGTATGGCATCTCCAACAGGGCAGCACCTCCTCACCTGAAAGATAATACCTTCAACAGAACTGTACCATCCCACCTGAGAATGGCAACCCTAACAGAACAGCACCACCCCACCTGAAGGATGGCATCCTCAACAGGGCAGCACCTCCACATCTGAAGGATGACATCTCTAACAGGGCAGCATCTTCCTACCTAAAGGACTGCATCTTCAATAGACCCATGCCACCTCACCTGAAAGAGGACATGTACAAGAGGGCAGCACTTCCCTACCTCAAACAGGTATCCCAACCCGAGGACAACACCAACACAGTGACATACCTTGCTGTCAGCAAAATCAACACTTTGCTGACAGGTCGCTGTGTTGGTGAGTCTGAGACAGGGGAACACTGTCTCCTGGTACTGCAACCCCTCCCTGAATCAACTCCGACTGGAGCTGATAATCTAAAGTACAGGGGTGTGTGGAGGCAGAGCCCTCCACATGGAGGGTTCAAGGGTGAAGAACCCCATTTGAAACACAGGACTGGGAGACATATGGGATTTATGTCTACCTCAACTTGCAGTCAACATAAATGCCATCGCTGTGATGCCCGTTGATAAAGTGTTGTCTAACTGGCATCATAGAGCCCCAAAAACATAGAAACACAGAAATGGATGCCAGATGAGAACTGCTTGGTCAACCTAGTCTGCCTATTTTTTGCTTCCTACAGTATGACCACAGACCCTACTGGATCTCTAGCCCATTCACCTTCCTCCCCTGAGGACATATCATGCTGGCAGTAACTCCCCACATGAAGGATGGCATCTCCAAGACACCACCTCTCTAGTATTGTAATGTGTTGTCAGCATTCAGCACACTTCCAAATCCCCAGTGTATAACTTGAACCCATGACCATCTAGGTGAGTGATTTTACTGTCATACTACCAGTGATGAATCAATATTGAGCTATGGAAATAAAAGAAAAAGCATATTTGTCCAAATATTTTTCTCACAGACTGCTCCCCCCACCAAGCATATGAACTGTTGCTTTAGTCTCTCCAGCAGTTATAGAACAGCAGTCACCTTTGTTTATTTCATAAAAGATTATACATTGAGGATATACTGTATGACCTGCCTTCCATCTTTTGGTGACATATAGTTAACTTTCAAGCACAGTGATACTCTCTGGCAGACTGCTTACTCTTTTTTCTGATTTGAATCAACATCTAACCTGTATATGTGACATGAAATTCAACTCTGTTTCCACTGTCCTGCTATAGAGAGTATAGCATTTGAATGGTAATCTCTCAAAAATATTATCTATTGAATGGTTAGCACCTGCAATGGATGTGTGTGTGTGTGTGTGTGTGTGTGTGTGTGTGTGTGTGTGTGTGTGTGAGATTGAGTGTTTACATTTGTGCAACAGTCAAACTGGAAATGTTTAGGTGGGGGGCTATCATATCTAAATTTTTAGGTGGGCAAATGCCATTTCTAGGTGGTGGAACTCTCCTGTCATATTCAGTGTTGGCAGGGAGGTCATGAGTAGGGTGCCAGAGAGATCAGTCTTGGGACCTGTCCTATATAATATAGTCGTTAGTGACACTGGGGATGAAAATGCCATCCCTCAGGTGAACACGTACTGCTCTGTTGGAGATGCCATCCTTCAGGTGGGGTGGTGCTGGCTGTTGGAGGTGTCATCCTTTAGGTGAAGTGGTGGTGTCATGTTAAGGATCCCATCCTTCATGTGGGAAGGTACTGCCCAGTTGAAGGTGTCATCCTTCAGGTGGGAAGGTGCTGCCCTGTTGGTGGTATCCTTCAGGTGAGATGGGGCTGCTCTGTTGGGGGATACCATGCTTCACGTAGGGAGGTTCTGACTTTTGGAGATGCCATCCTTCAGGTGAAGAAATGCTGCCCAGATGGAGATGCCACTGTTCAGGTGAGAAGGTGCTGCTCCATTGGAGAAACCATCATTCAGGTGGAGAGACACTGCCCAGATGGAGATGCCACCCTTCAGGTGTGAAGGTGTTGCCACACTGGAGATGCCATCCATTAGGTTGTGTGCTATTGCCCCATTAGAGGTATTCTCCTTCAAGTGAGAAGGTAAGTCCCTGAATGAAATCCCAATCTTCAACTGTGGAGGTGCTGCTTGTGGAAGATATAATCCTTCAGGAAGGGTGGTATAGCCCTGTTGGAAATGTCATCCTTCATGTAAGATGTTAAACTAAAGCCTTAGACATCCTTTAATGGTAGTTGTCCAGGTTGTAGTTACAAATACCATGACATAATTTGCAAAGGGGAGGACATATCGTGAGTGTCCTTGCAAACCTTCTCTGTCTTAATTAAATACTGTAGGTTGTGGCACAATTATCCACGGATGTGTGAAATGTTAGTACAGAAAAGCTGCTCTGTTTGCCTGCATGGGAACATGGAAGTTTTTACTATACTACTATTGAACTCATTGCTAAACAATGTGTCTATGATAGGCACATTAATAATCACATTTATTTCTTTCCAATGTAACCTGGATGTTGAAGATGATCTTACATCAATGTAATGGAATGCCTGCCAATTGACACTTTTTCACTCATCCTGACTATTACACAATACTTTGCAATTAAAAAAAAAAATAGCTAATTGAGAATTCAGGGGACAAAATGCCACTTGTGTTTCTTTGTATAACTCCACACACATTGACAACAGTCTTTCCAGCTGCACAGATAACAATAGAACAGGAACCAACAACTTCACTAGTGCAATTTTAAATCTAATTACTGTGCTACCAGGACAAAACATTTAACTTACCAACTATAACCAGGTATAACTGGAGACAGAGACATTATTAATCTACAAGTCAGCAACACAATAGTCAACAAATTATATAGTTTTAAACTTAATTCAAACTCAAATACAAAATGCAAAGTGCTTCTAAACCAGATTGCGCTGTCTCTTTCGGATTGCAGCTTTTAGGCTGTGTTTACAAAGTCTCTGTCGAATTCACAAATTTTTGGTGTTCAGAGCAAATTGCTCAGAATGTTTCCAAAGCCTGGTCTTCTGATGAATAGTACTGCACATGAATATACTTTGTACACTGATAAGAGATATAAAGGCATCTCTTGGCATTATATGAGTGTTACCCTGCACACTCCAAAGAATAGAGAAATGTAAACCAAAAAGGACAGGCTCTGGCCTGAGGTCACTAAAGGTGACATTTTTAAAGCATCAAAAAGATATCTGTCAGTCCCAGTTAATACTGTCTTACAAATCATTTATTTTAAATGTTAGAAAGCTTAAAATAGTTTAAATTGTTTGTTTGCAACCTAGGTTATGTCAAAGATGCCAAAATGTTTGCGGGCAATTTTCAGATATTTTCATGCATTTGCGACAATCTCCACACTGTAAGGCACAAAACTGATGCATGCATTAAATTCTATGCACAAACTACAGGTATGGCACATGCAGTAACACGTTAGAGCAGCACCTTTTATGCGGTGTAACAGTTATGCTGCAAGTAGTGCAACTGCACCAAAAACATAATGCAAATTTTTGAAAATCCTGCCCAAGATCTTCACACACAAGAGAATCATCATTATCATTTGATTGAAACAGCACAGGTGATTTGTATTAAATAATGTAACCACCACATAATTATAAATCAGTGAACTGCCTCTTGGAAACCAGAGGCAGATGTTATCCTGAAGATGCTGGATTTTGTTGACTGACACTGTACCCAAACTGAAACTCTGCTTTAATTGTTCAAAGTTATATTACATATAGAATAATACATGAGGTTGTGTGCTTAACAAGATTTTACACACACCCGAGGTGTTGCCTGGTACATAAACCCCAAGAGCAAAGCTTGAGAGGTTTATTTCAGCATCCAACACTGAGGGTGTGTGCAGAATTTTAGTTTTACACACAATCCCATGTTTTATTTTATATAATTGGTGGGTCTCATTTGTTCACCACAGCAATTATATAAAGTAAAAAATATTCCTGTGTGACTACGGACCTGTCAGGTTTTGGCTTCGTCTGCGGTCTGAAGTGCCAGCAGCAATGCAGGATTATTTCTTTTCCTTTTAACCCTGTTTTTTTTTCCTTTTTTTGAAGCAGGAGAGTTGACAAGATGTTACCTCAATGTTTCCTTTTTTTTTTTTTTTTTTTAAAAGAACTCACTGCCAAGTCAGAGTAGCGGTGAGGTCTCCATCCATTGGCAACCAGTGAAAGAGGGGAAGTGCCATAGCTGGCACCTGTGCAGAGCTAGGGAAACCCATCACATGTTCACCATTATTATTGAGAAAAAATGAGAACCAGTTATTATATTGTAATTTTACAGACTCTTCCCCTCTGAGGAACTAACAGTATTGCCTCTCAATTGTATTAGAGATCAGGTTTCCTTTGTTGGTACTAGAAATGTGACAGATAAAAAAATTACAAGCAAAGTATATCCATACTATGTTTATACTAAGTTTAACTACAACTAGGTACATTTTTCTCAAACATGATGTAGCTTAAAAGAAGTTTTGAAACATTTAACAATGTATTAAAACCAGCATGTATACATAACTGAATCACCATGGCAGAGGTGCTGATACTATAGCGTTAGGAAACCACAGCCAGATAAATCCATACTATGCAGCCCAAGATGAAGACAAAGTAACCAGAAAAATGTTAGGAAGTGTAGCAGACTAACATCTGTTGTGGTCTGCCCGTCATATCGTAATGTGCCAATAAATTTGCTCTGATTTTCGCCCAGAACACTGAATGCACTGTGCTTTGTGAGATAGTCTGAACAGCACTGATTTAGTTGTTAGGGCATCTTCAACTTATATTTGTTTAATAAACTCATACTGTGTCTGATTATAAATTAGCGGATTGTTTCAAAATATAGCCCAATATGGAGTTGAAAAATGTAATCAGCCAATCAGAAGCCTGAACACATATGTAATTAATTACTGTAGGTAGCTGAGTTGCTGATACCTTTAAGAATCAGCAGTGTAACCAGGTTGCCTTGGGTGCTGACTGTTCTATCCCTGCCTCGAGTGCTTAAACAAAGTTAATGGGTCAGGGTTGTTAAACTCCTGTTTGGGGGGGTCATATACCAGACTTAATAATACAATAAGTGTGGTGTCTCCACACAGAGAACATTTAAGTATGCCTGATTAAAGTATGGTACAACCCCCCGGGATGCTGTACCTCCCTATCTCCCCAGAGGATCACCATACCCATGAACCAGAACCAGCAGAATATGACAACAATTCACCATAAATGTAATTTTTATACTCCACTAGTGGCATGCTCCCAGACAGTAAGTATGAAAAAATAGCAAGGGCTTTATTAGGGTAGTTGGATCAAGTTCTGGAGAAAGAAAATGTTAGGCAGTAAGATAGCAGTATAGTTGTTGCTGTAGCGATGAGTCTTCAGCTGCCTTTCTAGGTGCAGCTAAATAATACATGAAATAACGTACTGCAGACTCCTAGTTGTATATCAGATACCCAAACAGCACACACACCTAAATCCCACATGCATGATTACTATCAGAGCCCCTCTACTGATTTTGGTCCAACATCTATCTAATCCCCTTGTTCTAGGGAGCTCCCATATTAAAGTTAGTGGGTGCCCATCTGTGGAATCAGTGCAGTCCCATAGACTCATTGCCCAGGATCATGCAATGGTGCACTCAGAGATTTAAATACTTTATTTAATAGTAACAGTCACAGCAAACTCCAAATGGATAAGTTTGAATGCTTTGCATCCACACTCCAGAACAACCTTAACCACCCCTCTGAATTCTGGAAGGGTAACCATGCACTCTTCTCTGCTCCAACCCAGTCCCCTCCCACTGTCCTCAAGGTGGGTGACATTCCTATCTTTGATCCTCCTGCTATTGCCTCAGCTTTTAACTCCTTCTTTTCCTCCTGTGCCCACTCTTTCCTCCCCACCCCTCCCACCTCCTCCTACCACTTGCACTGCATCCTTTAAGGCCATCTTGGCCTTTAAACCTCTGTAAGGGTGTGAGACCTGATGGGCCTGATCCCAAACTCCTGCATCTCCTTGCTAATTCCTTAACTTTCTCTATTACCTACCTTCTCAATCTCGTCTTCTCCTTAGCTTCTGTCTCTAATACTTGGAAGAAGGTTACAGTTGTCCGCCTTCCCAAGGGGGTGACTCCACATCATCTGGCTAATACTGAGCTATCTCACATCTTCCCACCCTGCCTATGCTCCCCCCACCTTCCATGGTTCATCCTCCTTCTTCACTCACTTCCAATCTGGTCTCTGGAAGTTCCACTCCACTTCCACCTCGACCTCCAACTGCTTCCTTTGGTTTACTGACTCAGTTCTATTTGACATGGATTAGGGCCTAGTCACCTCTGCCATTTTTTGTCAGAACTGTAAAATTCTGGGTTTAAATACCAGTGAAATAATCAATGAAAAAATAGGAAGACATTTAAATTAGGAGAATGTGAGAGAAAATTAATAATGATAGTAAAAGAAAAGATATGATTTTAGGTGAGATTTAAAAAGCAAGGGTCAAGTACAAAAATAAATACACTCACAAGAGGATAAAAGACAACTTCTTTTAAAGGAATGGAATCAATACATGGGACAAAAGACAGTAAGTGTGTTACCATCAATGCACAATACAACCCCAAAGAGTCACTAAAGTGTATCCTAATGGGGGCAAGGGTGATAAAGACATCCATTCTATATCAACACACCACAGAACAGTGTACAACTCCTCCCTACAATAGGACACTGGGTTGCTGCTAGCTAGACTACTGAATGTCCTGGCTTTGTCTCTCCACCCTTAGTGGAGAAGGAGAAGCTTAGGATGCAGTTTTATATTGTGGCCCCTTCCTTGGGTACCAGTCAGGAAATACTCTGTAGGCATTTCCAGCTTAACAGCTGGCTGCCAAGGCTTTTGATGCACTGGAGGGATGGATACACAATGCATCCCACTATGTTGTTGCCATCAGGACACAGGCCAGGGTGCACAACTGCCCATTGTTAGTATATCTGCAGGACTTCCTTGACTGTGTGACCAGAGAAATAGAGAGAGGGCAGGCAGTGGACATGGCCTATCAGGATTTCAGCAAAGCCCTCAGTGCTATACTGCACAGGATGCTGCCAAAGAAACTGAGCAGCCTGGGTGTAGGCTCCAAAGTGGTGAACTGGTTAGAAACTGGTTAACTGATAGGAGATGGGGGGGGGTTGTAAATGGCACTCACTCGAATGGTGGAGAAGTGACCAACAGGGTATCGCAGGGCTCAGCACTGAGACCGCTCCCCTTCAATGTCTTCATAAGTGACATTGCTGAGGAATTGGAAGGAAAGGTATGCCTTTTTGAAGATTATAACAAAATCTGCAATAGGGTTGACACTCAGGAGGGAATGAAGAGAATGAGCAGGGATCTGGGGAACCCCAAGGAGGGGTATAAACCATGGTCATTGGAGTTCAATGGCAATAAAGTACAAAATAATGCACATAGGGTATTAGGAACCAGGCATCAAGTATAAGATTGGGGGATACTGACAGTAAACAGGAAAGGGACCTTGAGGTTATCTTATCCGATGACCTCTAGGTGGTAGGGCAGTGTGACAAAACAGTGAGTAGGGTTAGTGGGATGCTGGGGTGCATAGGGAGGGATATATCCAGCAGGAAGAGGGAGGTAGTGTTGCCACTGTATTGCTCGCTTGTGAGACTCCACCTGAAGTTCTGTGTCCAGTTTGGGAGGCTGCACCTAAGAAAGGACATATACAAGACAGAGACAGTCCAGAGAAGGGCAACTACAGTGGTGCTGGTGTTACATGAGAAGCCCTATGAGAAAAAACTGAGAGAACTCATCATGTACACTCTGAAACAGAGGAGACTGAGACAGAAGAGCAAGAGATAATATGATAAGACTTGCAAGTACCTCACAGAAATGAAGAGGGTGCAAGACAGTCTCTCAAATGAGAAGCACCAGGACCAGGGGGCATGTGATGAAGCTGGGCAGAATATAAGAGAGATGTGAAGAAACATTTCTTCACTGAAAATGTGCTAGATACCTGGAACAGACTGCCAGCATAAATGGTGGAGGTGAAAATAGTGGGGGTTTCAAGCATGCATGAGAGACACAGGGGTGCATTAGAAAACAGGCAGGAAGAAGAAAAGGTTACTGGAGACCAGTTAGCATCTGCGGAGACAGATTAGTCAGGGAACACCTGTGTAGACTGGGTGCCCAAATGGTCCTTTTCTGCCAACAAATGTTATATTTCTGTCCCTCATGAAGGTATCGATGCCATGCCATCCCTGATATGCAGAGATATGTAAATGAGATCTTTGTGATCAAAATTCAGTCCGAATAGAAGTGCACCCAAATGAATTAGCCAGCATCATCTCAGTAAAGATGATCAGATGAATTGCAGTCCTGGGTGTGACTACTTTACATTACCAACCTGAACCCTGTCTTAGTCAAATATGTATTAGAAGGTAACAGCCAGTACTGATTTTTTTACAAGGGGGCTCCTGGTGAACTTTACCATCATTATATTCCTAAACACAGGCGTTACCCTGGTTCTTGACAGTTTCCATGAGAGCATAGAGACAGATGGGTTGGCAGGTTGAGGGGGTTGCAATACTAAGTTGGACACTACCCAAGCTGCGTACTGTGACCAAGATGTTAAGAGCCCTAAGAAGTCACAGCAAGCACTGCTGATACTATCCTTGAGCACAACTGGATCAATGGTACTCAAGAAATTAAATACCCCAAAAAGGCAGTAGCAAAAAGAAACATAAAAACAAAAAAACACAGCAAAACAAAAGGTTTCTAAAATAATTCTTTTTGTTGGGGGGGGGGGATTATAAGGTAATCCCAGCCATATCAAAAGTATACAGCCTACAGTACAAAATGTAGTTAAATGTCAAAATATATTATATGCAAGATATGTTATGGTTGCACTGAAAATATCAGATTTTTATGAGTGCTTTCAGAACCCAGTTCCCTCATGAGTGTCATGGCCGCACTATGTACTTTTTTAATGGTATCAGTGATGTACCAGGGAAGGTTACCTTTAACTGCTGTGCAGGACCAGAGTACAAATTTGTCAGCCCCCTAGTGCTTAACGACCTCCAATTTAAGGGTGAACATAATGAACAATGATGCATTCTAGAATGCACTGCAGACCAGTTATAAACCGTATAGCTCTGTGATAATGCACATACACTTTGGCAAGTGGGGAATGTGCATTATTCATATAAATGAAATCAGCAAGAGTAGGACTGTAGCCTGCACTACTCCTTTTCCTAACATCTGGTGTGAAGCAGTCTGTTTTCACATAAACATTTTTTAATCCTGATCTTTTTTTTTTTTGCACAGCTCTTCAACATATTTATTAAAGTACTGAAGGGAAGAAAGAGATAAACACACTGAGCTTCCACTGTGACATCTATGCATACCTCAGGTGGTCATTAGGTACGAGGCATGGCCGAGTTCCTAACCACCTAAGAAGTGCATATATTCCCCATGACAGCATACAGTGACATTTGTTGTCCCACTTATTAAATTAGCAATTTAAAAATAAAAAAGTAAAAGACTAACAAAATGGTTTGGGTTTTCTTGTAATATTTTTATTTTTAAGAAAACAGGGTTTGAAGAGAAGCTATTTCCTGGCTGCAATGGCTGTTACTGTATACTTGCATGTAGTTCTGGCAAAGTGTGAATTCAGATTTCCAATTTGTTTTATAATCTATGTTATTACACTTTATGTGACTATATTCAAACTGTTCAGAAAGCAGGATTCAAGCTCATTGTATACATTTGGAAAACCCACTGCAACTCATTACATAAAACATTTTATAACATGGGGTTAGTACAAGTATGGCCTCATGCCTCACAATCCACCCGAGGCGTTGATTAATCCCCAGTAACCGCGCACCTTGTCGTGGGTTATTGCTTACTTATACTACTTTAGTGTAAGAGGTATAACTTATAAATTGGCTTTTAAAATGAAGATAAAACTGTTTCTGTTTGAGTTCACTACTGTGGTTTGAATGCAGCACATGTTATTTTTGACGTTCTCAAGCACTGTAAAAGTTGCACTCCCACTGATTATGCCATCATAACACAAACTGTAGGAAATGAAAATAATTGTTGTACTGCATGTCATCTGTCATTAGCCAAGATGGTACTGCTTACTCACTGAAATAAAAGTATGTTCTTTTATTGGTCCTATAAGAAAGCATAAATGAATTATTCATAAATAACCTGGACACACGTGAGCTATGTAAGGTTTGCTCCACAGTGGGATGAATATCATTTATCACTCTAAAACATGGATGGATCTGTTAATATCAGTTTTTTTTTGTGACTTTGCTCAATAATTACTACTGTACTTAACATTTTCAGCCATTTTCTCTTGGGAGCATGGCACTGTGTCATCACTGTTTTATATATGATTCACAGTTCTTAGTTACTGTATGTGTGCAGTCTTCTCTATCTCTGTACGTGTATGTACACATACATACACAAACACACACACACACACACACACACACACACACACACACTCACTTGCAACACACTCACTGGTGTACACTTTGCTTAACAAATTTATTTTATGCCATGTGCTTAAATTTTGTTGGAACTTGAAAATAAATTTGTGCTGAACTATTTTGTAAAGGAATTCACCAACTTTTTTAAATAAGTACAATATTAAAATTAATGAAATGTGTTTAAACAAAAAACAAGTGGGGGCAATATTAAACCCTATTGTCACAACTACATATGTGTTAACATTTACTATTATGCACTTTGTAAAATGTGTAGAAGGACAGGGTTAAAAATCATCAGTGGCTAAAAACTAACACCTACAGTACATTAAAGTGGGACACTGTTCATTGCATTTCATCCCCAGTGGATTCCAATTCTATTTTAAAAAGACCTGTCTTTCTTGCACTAATGAAAGTAAAAAATCTGAAGAGCACACTGAATAATGTGATTTTATCCCAACCACGACACTGTCGTAAAGTGTGTACTATCCATTTGTTGCTGGCCTGGTACAGTTCTCCAATTTGTATGCCTTAAATGACTGCAGGTCATGACTGTGCTTCATAAAATCACACATTGTCACTAAAAGTCGCATTGTTTTTTATGCACATTAACAGACTTACTTCAAAGGCACAACAGACTGAAAAACTGGCTGAATCTAACTGTGTAAGAATGTCCATATAAATTAGTGCATGTCAGCACAGCACATTTATTCATCCTGACATATGAAGTGTAGGTGGGGGGTGGACATGATGAGCATAGAAGGCCAAGGTTTTGTCCTTCTTGTGGTGTTTGTGGTATATTGTATATGTTTCAAATGGGAGAGAACATATGGCACTACAGCATAGGATTTTATTGTCATGCCTACGATGTACTGTTGTGTCTGTCCTTTGCACCTTACAGAAGTTTGTCCATGTTATTGCTACGATTGTATTTGGTGGATATCAGAATCCTGATGCTCTCCAACCAGCTGGTACTCGGTCCAGGCAAGACAGAACTGCTACACGTACAGTCAGATCAGCAGCTAGCAGCACTTAAGTATGGCTTTAGGGTCCCCTTGGCTTGACTGGGTACAACCTGAGGTGGTAAGGGAATTACCCAGTCTGGGAGAAGCCCTTGACAAAAGACTGTTACTTGAGTCTCCTGCATCGGCCTCAGTCAAGGGCAGCTTTTATCACCTAACAAATATTGCTAGAGTGTGCCCTTTACAGGAAATCTGAACACAATGGTATAGGCCTGTAAGAAATATAGGTTTGACTATTGCAATACACACTATAAGGCTTACCAGGTGGCCATAGTTGGTACCTGTAGCCAGTCCAGAATACAGCAGTAAGACTTCTGACTTCTGAATGGAGGTCAAAACATATTATTCCTTCGCTATACAGTTTGGGCTAGCTGCTTGTCAGGTAATGCATTGACTACACAAGGTATGTCTGCTGGAATGTGAAGCCTTAAATGGTCTAGAATTCAACTACTTCCACTAGCTCATGACCTACATGACTGTGAGAACAACCAAGTCCATGGTATATGGGCTTCTTCAGGTTCTCTCATCCTGTCTGAAATCAGCCAGGATAGAGCTTTTGTGGTGGGAGCCTCTAGCCTTTGAACACATTACAAGCTGCCACACTCTTGGTATCTACAAGGGTAAACTGATGAAATATTTGTTAAAACAGGCCTTTCCCATTGTTGGCCGCTAAAAAATCCATCACAAAAAAATGGATGACTCAAGATATTCTGTCCATTCAGGATTGGAGGCAAATAATGATTTCAATATATCGGATGGAAAATATTACAGCAAAAATGAATAACCAAATCCAGAGGTTCACCTCACTTTGGCAGAGATGGGCACTCCACCAAGCTAGGATAGACTCTAATTTTTGTCCTTAACGATCTCAGGGTCTTGGGGGTGAGAGAGAGTAGATAGAGTGAAAGTACTCTTTGGAACCTCCCCTATGTTATTGAAGGGAATTGTTACCTATCTGTATATGGTATTAATTAAAAAAAAAAAGGTTTTCTTTTTGTTTGAATATAAGAATGCTTTTAATATGTAAACTCTGAAGTAATGACTATATATTTACTGACTGTAATTTGTCTTCCGTTTCCCTAGAAAAGGGATAATACAAAGAAATAAAAAAAAAAACAGGCCTTGCCCCGTCTTTTATAGTTGTTGTTTTATTGTATTATTTATTACTGTAGTTTAATATTCTTTTGGCTCACTATTTACTGGATACCATATTTTGTACTCTTATATTGCTCTTTATTAATTCTGTGTGTGATATGTTGTTTTACAGTACTCTGTTGATGTATTGTGATTTATTGGTCCTCTAACAGTGTTCTCTTTATTTTGTTTTTCTTAGTGTTCTGAGCCTAAGAAGGACACTTATTAAATAAAACTACTGCTACTATTACAACTAGAGTCCCTTACTACCTCAATTACTATGTATGTTCCTATGAATTTGGTTGAATTAAATAACACACTACAGCAAACACTGGCTAAATTGAGTTAGCTTGTGGTCAGATTTGCCCTCTTCTTTCTAACAGGCCAGATCCATATGGCATCAAGGAATCAGATGTGTTTAACAAGATTGGCTTTTCTTAACACCATTAATTAAATACAAAGGATTTAGTGAGGAGAAAGTAATATGCTCTATTATGGTGTTATCATTCCTACACCTGTACTTGCCTGCCAATCCACTTGTGTGCAGTCATATTAATTATACAACAAAGTTCAGCCCATTATGCTCCCAGCTAGGCATACAAAACATAAATGTAAAGTGCTCTGGCTGAAAATCAGTAATGAACCTTCATGCATGCAGAACAGCAAACAAGCATATCAACTCATTAGTGCAGCAAGCATGAATCAAACACATATAGTATCATTTTAGCTGCTCTTCGCCAGATAAAGTTTCAATTAAATACAATTTGGAACAATGAGAATAAAAATGTCTATGTTAATTATGGGGTGGGGAAACAACGTACTGTGGGAAACAGATATGTATCTGTTACAATTTTAACAACATTCTGTGTTGTATTAATTATTCTGACTTTATGCCACATATGTTTGCTCAACTTCAGTATACACAATCTCCTGCACTGAAAAATATAACAACTTTTTCCAAACAATTCAGAGAGATAAACTTACTCCAATCTGAAGTAAATACCAAATGCTGTTATAAAAGCTGTGGCTAAGCCATATGAAAAGCAAGTTTTATCTGAGTAACTGTTCTAAGGGTATATCCTCTTTCGTTCCATCACACAAGAAGGAATGAATATCATAAAAATGTGATTATTTAAAGTTTAAAACCATTATGATTGCCTGACAATTTCTTGAGATGTGATAGCTCATTGTCATAGAGTCTTTCAGTACAAAGTTACAAGTACATATAAGAGAAATTAACAAGGAATGCACAGTCACTCAGGTAACTCGTTATTTAACTTTTATTTTATCAGAAGATTCCCACTGAGCAGGGTACTTCATTTTCTAGGCAAACTGTTATCAAGATGGCAGAAAACAATGAAACAGTTACACACTGTAAATGACAGTTGATACAGTAAGCACAAATCCAACATTTATTTAAATAAGTAAGCATTATTGATATTTGTATGACTGAAAGCAGTGACAGTTTTTTTTTTTTTTTAAGATGTTATTCTTCCAGCCTTTGTTAAAAGGCATTCAAAGAACATGGGTCAGCAATTTGTGACTTATTCTACAGTGAGTTCTATGTCCATGAAGCCTGTTAACTAAAGCTTTTCTTTCCACCTTCTGAACACATATGTATGTGTCTACTACATCTACAACTAAGGAACCACAAGACCCATTCTCCCAAGTCCTACAAGTTACCTAGTTTGTTTTGAACACCTGTTGTTGATATCATGTTCAGACTCAAGGGATAACATTGATAGTATTTAAGTAAACTGCATTTATAAGACATCACAGAAATTCAAAACATTTTACTTGAGCAACAATAACGTTGTGTTACCTAAGACACTCGCATATTACTGCTGAAAATGAGCTGTTGCCTAAGACACCTTTCACCTGGTTGTGCATTTACAAATTTAAACTATTCATATGATATTTGATTCTAAAAAGCAGCAATTATAGTACATCCCTGTGCATGCAGCTGACCTTTAAGCTACAGACAGCCCACTTTAGTTGCATACAGTTCTTGCATACAAGGCAGCAACTGTTGATTGATGGTTTAGTCATGTAACTGCAGTATTCTATATGTGCATGAGCATTGAATGTTTATTATACAATGGCAAGAAAAATTCCTGGACTCTGACTGGTCAATGGGTGCCTGAAACAGTGATGTCATTGCACAATAACATCACTGTACTGATCTTTTTGGATGATTGTTATGAGCTACTTTTAAGAAACAGAGATATATTGCTACACTAAAAATCTACTAAAACTTTTTTTTAATATTTTTATTTTGTATAACATCGAGCCATTGTATAATTGCAATAAGGCACTCCAGGGATGTGTGTTATCATGTAATAACATCACTCCTGGGGTGGTGGAAGCACTCGGCTTCACCTTGTGCTTCAACCCACCCCAGAAGTGACGTTATTATACGATAACACACATCCTGTCGTGCCTTATTGCTCTTAATTGCCCTATAAACAGTTGACCTAGGGAAATGTCTAAATCTTCCATCATCTTGGCTCTAGGACTCAAGTCAGTGCAAAATGTTTCAAGCAAGGCAGTGTAAGACTGAATATTTCAGAGATAAGCTTTGAGAACAAGTGCTCATTTACAAAGGTTCCATGTCAAATACAGTCACAAAAAAAAAAAACAATACAAGTATAACAAGCAGTTCCAGAGCAGATGCAGTCAAATCTGACTCTAAGCACTTAATATAGAACAAGCACATACAGGTTTGAAAAAAAAAAAGCCATACAGACTGTTGTTTAAATAGTCAATCAATCAAGCAATCAATCAAGTCAATCAACTTTTATTTATAGAGCACAATTCTCATTATGGTCCAATGCACTTTACATTGAAACTTTAAGAAAAACAATACAAATACAATAGCACAATAAATAATCATTATTAAAACAGTAAAATACTATTTCTACTCTGAGAAGGCTAAGCTAAACAAATAAGTTTTCCACTCCCTCTTAAAATGCTCTACATTCTGTCACTCTCTCGAATAGGGAAAGGATGAGAGTTCCCGAGAGTTGGGGCTGCATATGCAAAAGTATATGCCCCAGATGACTTTAAAACAACTCCTGTAACCACCAGCAATCCCTCATCCATGGAGTGGAGGGGGTACAAAGAGCTGTAAGGCCGGAGGAGGTATTGCAGGTAGCCAGGCCACTGCCCATGTAAGGCCTTATAGGTCAGAAAATTTACCTTGAAGGAGATCCACCACCTAAATGACAGCCAGTGCAGACAGCAGAGCACATGTGTGATATGACATAACCTAGATAGGCTGGTCAACAACCTGACTGCTGTATTCTGCACTAGCTGCAGGCGGTGAAGATCTACCCCCAACAACCCTAGGTATAGGGTATTGTAGTAATCAAGGTGAGAGATCACAAAGTTATGGACCAGTGCTTGCAGATCACCAGGGAGAATCAGATGCTTAATCCTAGAAATGTTTCTCAGATGGTAAAATGAAGCTTGGAACACAGCTGACACCTGATGTTTAGGGTTCAAACTGATGTCCAAAACAATGCCAATACTCCTCACCCAATCTGAGGTAAGCAATTGTGAGTCCCCTAGCTGAAGCCCAGAGACCTGACCAGATTGCTCCCTTGGCACCCTGTGAACAGATTCCAGCACCAGTCAGAAGTTATGTAGTGAGAGAAACTGAATAAAACTGTTTAATGGTTACAACTACATTGGACTGCAGTGAAGAGTTCCATGTATTTCAGCTGCCCCAGCTGTAAACTGGCTAAAGCAGGACCCAGCTGTAAATGAAATGTTACATCTTAGTTGGGCTATCCTGATTCCTGGATAAAGTATGTATAAATTATCAGTGTAATCTATTATATCTGCCCCAGTTGTACTGCAGCATAGGGTAGTGCACTCAATTCATGGGAACAACTGCTATGTCATAGTAATAAGGCATGGGAGTTACCAGCTGGGGGGAGTACAGCTAGCTGAGACAGAGGAGGAGAAAGATCTGTGGGTGCTCATTACAGGGTCAATGAACAACTCTGCACAATGTAGGAAGGCAGCTGTAAAAGCCAACAAACTGCTGGCTTGCATTGCAAGGGGTATCTCCTCGGGGGGGGGGTGATTCTGCCCCTGTATAGGCCATTAGTTAGATTGCATCTGGAGTACTGTGTGCAATACTAGCACCCGTATCTGAAGAGGGATATTAAGTTACTGGAGGGGGTGCAGTGCAAGGCAACAAGGATGATCAAGTGGCTGGAGGACTTGCCATACGAGAGTAGGCTCAGGGAGCTGAACATGTACTCGCTAGAGGAGAGGAAGGATGGGGGGACATGATTCAAACCTTTAAGTATATGAAAGGAATAAACAAGACAGGTACAGAGGGTCTCTTCAAAATAAGGGAGGGGAGGGACACCAGAGGCCATGATATGAGACTGGAGGGAGGAAGGTTCAGGAGAGAGATGCGGGGACATTTTTTTTTTTTTTTTTTTTTTTTTTTACAGAGATGGTGGTAGCTGGGTGGAATGCATTACCGGCAGAAGTGGTATCCAGTAGAACAGTGGACTGTTTCAAAAGGGGCTGGGACAGGGCAAGGGGGAGGATCAATGGAGGGGAATGGTGGGAGGGAAGGGCAGCTGCAAAATATGATGTGCTAGCTGCACATTCGAGC
The DNA here is from genome assembly GCA_016271365.2 of Neoceratodus forsteri. Classification (NCBI taxonomy): domain Eukaryota; kingdom Metazoa; phylum Chordata; order Ceratodontiformes; family Ceratodontidae; genus Neoceratodus; species Neoceratodus forsteri. The sequence goes on along the minus strand of CM028131.1, from coordinate 721,677,983 downwards.
AGACTTGATAGAACTCAAGGCTTTTATCTGCTGGCAAATTTCATATTTTCGTATGTTTGTAACCAAGATATCTTCCAGAAAGTAGTAAACTTATTTACAGATAGTGTAGCCTTTTTCAACTGCTGTATATATTGAAGAGTAGAGGAATTTTGCCTGTGCCTTAGCTAACATTCATCCTCCTATAAAAAAACAAGCATTTGTCAATGCCAAATGTTTGCCGCTGGTATTGCTATTGTACCGGGTCTTGCTTGCACTCATTTTTACTATACAGTTATTTAAAATTATTTGCACTTGTTACGAGGATGATTTTTATGTTTCACACTGCCTTCAGGGCTTCATCAGAGATTGTCCTTGTAACAAGTGCTTTTGCACTGTTACTTGATGCCTGTTATTTGTGTTGGAATGAAATAAACTGTTTAATTGCATCTACAATAGTTTGGTTGTTGTCTTGAACTGAGTGGTGAGTGTGATTCTACCTAATAATTTGAAATCTTCATGAATCTTGAATCTGCACCCCTTCCCAGTGCTCCATCTTTTCTTGGCTAGACTATATAGTCATTTCGTTTTTTGTTGACCAGGTAAGTATGGTAGACAATTCAATGCCTATTTTCAGACATGACTCAGGAGGTTACATATGATCAGGGTCAGCTGACAAGAAGTTACAGTAAGAAACAGTAACTGATGTCAACAGCACAAAAACAAAATTATATAGCAAGGTTGTACATAGATAAGCAGATGAGGGCAACTTTACAAGGCACAGTAGAAGCAAGCCAACAACTTGTTAATGAGACATAACAAATATAAACAGTTCATCGAGCTCCTATAAGCCAAGTCTTGCTAGTTGGGCAGACTGACAGTGGGGGAGAAGGTACGCACCAAAATGTAAGAAGATGAAATAAAAGGTAGATTTCTAGTCACAAGAGCATACATAAGATTTAAGGAGGTGACTGCAATATCCCTTTTTGAAGGTGGAGGCAGTTTGGCACTGGTGCAAACTGGAAGGTATATAATTCCATAGCTTTTGGGCAGTAACAGAGAAAGAGATGTCCCCCAGTTGCGTCCTGGTTCTTAGGATAGATAATTCTTCTTGAATGGCTGCCCTTAGTGGGTAAGTATCGACCGGGGGGGGGGGAATAAGACTAAACAGTGAAGAACTGCAAGACATTGTAGATTACCCCTCCAAGTGATAGGTCACACACGGCAGCAGGATGAGACCAACCCAGTTTACTGTATAATGTGCAATGATGGGTAAGGTGACTTAGGGTCATGACAAACTGACAGAGATTATTATATGTAATATCTCATTTATGTAAGTTAGTTTGAGAAGTTGCATGGATTACAGATGCCCCGTAGCTAAGTTTAGGGAGTAGTACACCATGAGCAATGGGTAGGCAGGCTTGTGGGGTAAGATTATGTTTGAGCTGATACAACAGACCCAGTTTGGTGTTTACAGACTTGCAGACACCTGTTATGTGCAGGGAGAAATCAAGGGATGCATCAATCATCACACCAAGGTAATTAAATGTAGGTACCATTACAAGATGGGTTCATCACTGCACTGCACTGTTAAAGGGGTAGCACAGTTTTCAATTTTGGGAGCCAAACAGCATGGTCTGTGTCTTTGTTTTATTTAAAAGGAGCTTGTTAGATTGGAGCCAATGCGGCACCCCATGGAGGTCAGTGGTTAATTTGGTGTTAATTTCAGACATACTGCATGAGCTTAGGTACAGGATGAAATCATCTGCATACTAGATAGGGGTGCAGTGGGCAAGAGTCAGGTGAAGATCATTAATATGTAGGAAGAAAAGTAGTGGTCCAAGTATTGAGCCTTGTGGCACACCCACCATAGAGGTGGCAGGAAGAGAGACTATAATTCTAACTTTTACCCATTGGGGCCTTCCATAAATATTGTTCTTAAACAAGGGTAAGGCAGAGGAAGAGAACCCCAGGTTGCTCAGTTTGGTACAAAGTAGATGATGGTTAAGCAGATCAAATGCTTTAGTAAGGTCAGTGAATATAGCCCCTGTGTATTCATTTCTGTCCTCAGCATTTGCAATCTGGGAATTAAAGGAGAGGACAGCAGTAGTAATACTATGATTTTTATGAAAACCGTGCTATGCCGGAGACAGAAGATTATGCTGGGTTAGGAATTCAGTTAACTGCAAGGTAACAATCTTCTCCCGTATTTTGTTAAGGACAGGAAGTATGGCAATCGGTCTATAGTCTGTAACCAGTTCTGGGTCACCTTTCTTGGAGACTGGAATACAATATTAGAGAGTTTCCTTAGTCCTGGTACAGCCCCAGTCATGACGGATAGGTTGATGATTTTAGTAATAGGTGGGGACAGTTCCAGAGCAGCAACTCTTAGTAGTTTAGCATCTATGACATCAGAGCCTGAAGATTTGTTTGCAGGAATTTTCTGTAGTAATTTATGCACATCAGATACTTTAACTGCACAGAATTAAAATAATGGATAGCTCAAGGTATAAAAGCAGGGATCTCTGATGGGTAGCACTGACAGTGGCAATGGTGGGAAGGCCCCTGTATAGGAGGATATGTTATGAGATCCAGAAATTCGGTCTCCCGACCTACAGTATACTGAGGTCGGGAGACCGAATTTCAAAATCTCGACAGGGACTTGTGTTATGTGGGCACCCCCTAACTAAAATAACCAACTCCAAGGGGGAGCAGACCTTGGAGTTGCTAGTTAAGTTGGGGGTGTGTGTACAAAAATGAAATCGGCAAAACATTCCCCTAGAGGGAACAGAACCCCATTCCCAAAAGCCTGCTGGCCGAGCTGCAGGAGCATTAGTGCTCCACACCATAGAGCAGCTCAGTGAGCACCTCGCTCCACCACTCTCAAAAGGTTATGCCAGGTGGAACCATGTTCCACCGGCATAACCTGGCATTTTGCTGGCGAAATACAATTTTGCACAGCAAAATGTAATTATGCTGTCAGGCTACACTTTCAGGAATCCTTAATTTTGGGATACCGAAGCCAGGTCCATGAGTGTCGGTACCGTCAGCTTCGGTATCCTGATAGGATACCGTATAGGATGATAGGTCAGAGTAGTGGCTATTGAAAGTATCTGCTATGGTTTTGGGATTGTTACAATTGACATTATTTATACACATGTCAAGGAGAGGAGGGTTAGTAGATATACCCCTACCTAGTCTAATACACTTCCAAAAGTGTTTTATGTTAGCTACAGAGGAATCAAGGATGGCCCTATAGTATATACTCTTATTTTGGCAAATGGCTTTTTTACATTAATTTCTAAGGGTGCAATATTTTGACCAGTCAGATGCAAACCTAGTGACCTTAGAGACAGACCAGTATTTATCCCTAGCCTTGATAAGGGGGAGGAGTGTACGGTCAAGCCATTTGGTTACCGGACCAGGAATCCTCCTGGTAGCAAGTGGGACATTTCTGTCCTGTAGACCCAAAGTGCGACACTGCCAGATTTGCATCATTTGGGTTCCAGAGGTATGACCAGTCAGTACTCCTGATATCTTGCTTGAAGAAGATAGGGTTGAAGTGTGCAGAATTATGAAAGTGGAGAAGTCTCAAGCTTTTTTTTTTTTTTTTTTTTTTTTTTTTTTTTTGAGTTTTAGCTCTCGACACACAGATAACTGGCAAGTGGTTACTGATTACATCTGGTAGCACATCAGAAGAGATGATCTTATTAGCCCTGGGTGTTAAGATCCAATCTATTAGGGAGGTTTTGCTCCCATTAAGTGCAGATCTAGTGGATTCAGATATGACCTGAGTAAGGTGCATCTTATTGAGATTAAGCTCAACATCTTTCCTTTTGACAGTGATCCAATCAATATTAAAGTCACCCATTATTAAGAATAGATCCAGAAGCAAATGATTTGATACCTTTTAATGGACCAACATAGATGTAACAAGAACAAAGTGCTCTAGCTTTCGGACCAACCAGTCCTTCTTCAGAAGCTCATGGCAGTTGTTTGGAAAATACAATACTTATAACAGCTAGATAATGCAGAGAAAAACAGAAAAAAATCCCCATTGGTTTAAAATACTCATTAAAAAAAAACAGATGATGTCAGACAAGTTTAACAGTACAATACTGCCCTCAGTCGAATGAACCTTGGGTTCAGATGTTCCTAGTGCAAGACACATATAAGGAATCCTACTGCACATAAATTTAATTGACATAAGATAACACTGCGAAGCAGATAACTCCCAAATCAAGCCATGAGTGCCACAGTCAGTATAAGGATGTGATTACTGAAAGGCAACCCCACCCAGCTTAAAGACAGACTGAGATAGTTATAGGGCTCATGAAATTACAATGTATGCATTAAAGACAAGAATTACCAGTAAAGTTGTCTAAAAAACATCAGTGCTCACTGTGTGATGTGTAAAACCTAGCTGGACTTGCCACCCAGCTGTATTCTCAAGCTAAATAGAAGGCCCAAGAGATTACAAAAACCTCAGGACTATATACATGATAATTAAAATATAAATAGATAATATTAGTGTTAAGCAAAAAACTCTAGTCAAGGAACCTCAAAGGAGTTCAGACCATGCAGCCTGATATGTACTGATGTCAATATATACTGAGAATGTAGCAACTTCATGTACCACAAGTGTCTAGGGAATCTGAAAAGAGATAAAATGTAATTTATCTCCTCCTGTTCATACAAACAATACAACCTAACCCACCCACATCACAATAATGTGGGTGAGGAGATCTATAAGCTTAAACGAGATGTAGTCTCTCTCTCTATCCCACCCTCCTTTTCTCTCTCCCTCTCCCACAGACAGACCCACACATACATACACACACACACTCTCAATCCCTCTCTAGTGAACCTATATTAACTTCAGTCGCTGTAATTGTTCCCCAAAGGAATGCAACTTGTCATGAAATCCTGAGTAAAGTACTATAATATAAGCCTAATGTAAAAGATATGTGCAGGACCCCAAGCAAATGAGATCACACATCCCAATATGTACAGAGTTACAAAATTATATATAACAGTATAAGATAACACTCCTGTATGTACACTAGCAGGCTGGGTAATCTGAATATGGTGCAATGGAATCAAACCCCCACAGGCAAAGATAAAAAGTAAGAAGAAATTCTTTATGTGTGAAATAAAACAGTAACACATTATAACTCCATATAGCTAAATAGAGACTTACCTCAATGTGACAACAAGCCCCACATCTGTTATATCACATACTTCACAGCGCATACCACACACATGCATACATACATGACATCCACATCTCACATATGCTGAAGTCCTATAATATGTCAGTTTGAAGAAAAAAAGGTCTGTGAATGTTAGTTTCTGTAGTGTCCCATAAAGCCAATATCCAAGTTCATCCATCTGCTACCATATTGAGATGTAAGATAAGTTTAATCTCAAAGCTCGTCTCTGTTGTGTGTTTTGAGATTTCCTTTTAAGACCATTACTGACATATCTGAGACTGAGTGGTCAGGCTGGGAGATGATGCCCCACTGGTTTGTCAGTCTTCCTTGCTGTAATAGTATGTCTGTGTGATTCATCCTAGTCTTGGAGCTGTTGGCGTGTCTCTCCTACATAACCTGTTTGTGGACATCTCTTGCACTGAATGAAATAAACAACATATCGTGACTTGCATGTATAACTCCCATGCACCTGGAATTGTCTGTTTTGAGATGTAACCACACAGTCTGAGGTAGAAATGAGCCTACAGGTCTTGCAGAGGCGTTGATTGCAGGGTCGTGTGCCATTGTGTGACATGGTATTCTGTTCGGTGAAAGTTTGCTCCTAATAATTAGGCTGGATAAATTTGGCGGTTGTTTAAAAGATAGTAGTGGGAGTTCCTGAAAAATACAATTAAGGTGTCATCCTCACTAAATATTGGGTGGAGATCTTTAATAATCTTACGCTTGAGCGTTCAAGGTCTGGATGATATGTGACTACCAAGGGTATTCTTTCTGTAGCTGTCTTTTCTTTATATTGAAGTAGTTGTTGTCTTGGTACTTGCGTTGCCCGTTCTGTTATCCTGTCAATTTCCCTGGAAGAGTGTCCCTGCTCCATAAAAGTGTTTTCAACATAGCCAAATGTGTATCTCTGTCATCCTCATTTGAACAAATCGTTGACAGAAGGGCTTGACTGTATATGACAGATTTTTTGTATGGTTAGGGTGATTACTTTTCCTGTGCAGGTATCTCTGTCTGTCTGTTGGCTTCCTGTAAATACATGTATGTAAGGTTCCATCCTCTAATGATGACTGTGGTGTCAGAAAGTTAACCTTGGTGGTAGAGTACTCAAGGTAGCTTTATAGTAAGGTAGGAGATTATTAAGTTTGTGATGAAAATCTTTGAGTGCATCTGTGCCTTCCGTCCAGATGATAAACAAATCATCAATGTAACGGAAATAAGCCAGTGGTTTGTGGGATACTGCCTTAAAAATCCTCCTCAAGTCAGCCATAAAGGGTTAGCATACTGTGGAGCCATTTTGGTGCCCATTGCTGTTCCCATAGTTTGAACATAATGTTTACCATTGAAGTTGAAGTTGTTATGTGTCAAAATGAATTCCTAAGTTCCACCACTCCAGGGTTGATGTTTTGGTCAGGTCCTTTCTCATATGTATTTAAGGCATGCTGCAATGCCATCTATGTGTGGAATATTAGTGTAAAGGGATGTTACATCCATTGTCACTAAAATGGCATCAGGTGGTAAATCCTATAACAGAAAGTACACGCAACAAGTGTGTAGTGTCCTGGATATAACTGTCTCTTTCCATAACCAGCGGTTTCAAAATGGTCTCTACAAACCCTGAGATCCCTCAGTCAGGGTACCATTACCAGAGACTATGGGTCTCCCTGGATTACCAGGTTTATGTATTTTAGGCAGCATGTAGAATGTCCCTGGCTTTGGTTCCACAGGAATGAGGTGAACTAGTTTATTTTGGACATGGTCAGGAAAAGTTTAATTAAGTCACACAGTTCATCTTTATATCTTTAGTGGGGTCACTCTCCAGTTCTCTGTAGTATGTAAGATCTGTTGGCTGTCTATTAGCTTCAGTAATATAATCCTCTCTGTTTAAAATCACTGCAGAACCTTTATCAGCTTTTTGATGACAATGTTGTGGTCATTGTCAATCAAAAATGACACAGGCTCAGAGAGCGACAGTTGCTATCACTCACATCTATAACAAACCAAATCGAGCCTGGAGCCAGAACCCCTCACTCATACCACTGTCATATAAACACTACAAATATCAAGTAAAACACATTTTGATAAACTGTGCTGGCCAACCCATTATTTCCCAGCATCTGCAAATAAAGTTGTCTTATGGGAGGTATAGTTTTTTTTTTCAAATGTCATTTAATTAATTTCGTAGGTGAGGACCATACTTTATCACGCATGAGACTGCATTCCAGTGTAAAAAGCTTAAAAGCTAAGGAAGAATTTGGTTCTTTTTTTTTTTTTTTTCTCGGAACTCATTTCATCTTCCCGATGAACTCTCTCAGGTGACTTCTATTACCTGATCTCTACATCCTGTTGTGTCGCCTGCCTCTCCATTCTCCCTGGCCCAACACATCCCCTAGTCCCAGAACCCTCAGGGAAGGTTGCCCCTATCCACCAGGGCACTCCTGTCTGTTGGGTTGAGCACCAGCCAGGAGGGAGGAGAACAGAGAGGTGTGATGGACATGGGAGTGTGGACCAGGGGGCACCTTCACCTATCACCAGGAGGAGGTATTTCTCTTAGTGAGTCCACTATGGGCTGGGATGCAATGCATCCCAGTACAGGGGCTCACGCCATCTGTGCATGCCTACAGGGTTGCTGCTGCAGCCAATCCCTGTATATGTTCTGGATCTTGGGCTCATTATTTCCCTAGCCTATACCAGGAGTCCCTAGAGTTCGGGATCATGATCCTCCTCCTCCCACCTGGGACAGGGGAGCCATCCTTCAGATGCTTGATCTTGTCCCTCCCCTGCCAACCCCTGATGACCTGAGCTTGCTCCCGAATCTGCTTCGCCGGTGTGGCATCCAGCGCCTCAACCCCCAGCACTACCGGGCTGGCTGGATTATTTTTCTTGTCCTTTGAAAGTTATTTTGGCAGGGTGGGGCCCTCTGATTTAGGATTTAGTGCTTGCTTGTGGGGGAGGGAGCTGGTGCTGCCTCTGATTTTCCTTACCCTTGTATGTGGCTCCCAAATCATTGATACCTTATGAAGTTCAGGAGCACAAAAATCTCTCTCTGCTTATCAGCTTTCTCTACTAATCTGGCAACTGAAGTGTCACTGTCAATGGTATTTTATTTCTGACAAAGTAGTTACTGCTGATCTGATGAAACCTTTGGTCTGTAATTGATCTGGATTTCAGTTCAAACCAAAATACTTTGCCAGAAATACATCACCATTGGCAGTGACACTTCAGCTCCCTGATTAGCAGAGAGATATGTTTGTGCTGCTGAACTTCACAAGGTGTCAGTGATCTGGGATCCATGAAAATGTCAATACTGAAAGTTTTAGGTGGCATGTTAGTACTTATATGAAAGCACACACACCTTAAAACTCAAGTTGATTTTCTTCAGGATGAATATTTGATTGTATTTATTCATGAGGGCCTAATTGAGATGCAGCACCTCGTTACAGTCGGGCTGTGATTCCAACAAAGTTTGGAGCCGAGAAGACTAAAGTACAGGGAGGTCAAGAGGCATGCTCAACATCATGCAAGTGAGTCAATGAGGGCAGTGAAACCTGAACCTGGATTTCCATGTCCAAAGCTCTTTGCTCCAACTGCTGGACAACACAGTTTCTACTGTAAGCAATGGCTACAGTCCCGCCCCCAAAAAAAATACAAGGACTTAAAATAGGCATGTTTTTACTTCACATTTAGGAAGGTGAAGGAAATAATACTTCATAATTGTAATATATACAATTCTTTTCAAGGTAGCTCAGAAGTATTGATTAACCAGCAATAATGCCAAGTTCACTAATATCAGTCTGTCTTGTTTGACTCCATATCTCAGGCTGAACATTTACATTTTTGGTCCTGTTGTAGCATTGGTTAATATAACTGTATAGAATTTGACTTGCTCAGCAGTGATATGGTTACATTTTGCTTTTGTTATCTTATGCTTCCCCACTGCAGTTTTGGATGCCACAAAGGAAATCTGTTGGGTCTTACATAAGAAGATAGAACTTGCTGGTTTTCAAACAATAAGGATTATATTGTATTGTGATAGCATTGTCGGCACATGGAAGACCCATTATGCCTAGCATTGCATCTGTTCTGTAATTTACTTAATCTAGCAAAATGCGCCTTTCCAATAGTGACTCCATAGCAATAAAGCTAAAGACATCAATGGACATTCTTATTTCCATAGTAATAAAGCTAAAGGCATCAATGGATGTTTTTTATTTTTTCAGGGAAAGAAATGAAGAAAAAAACATTTTTATTCAGAAGATAAGGCTAGGACATCCCTGTGATTTCATTAATTCATTAAAAGATATTTCACTTTTGTCATCTTTTAAAGTTAGGACACGCCCTAAACAAACCTTTCATCTTTTCTGCAAGAATTATTGTAAGTCAGTTATGGATAAAAATCTTCAATATGCTGTATTAAAACTAGGACTTTTTAGTTGTACATTTGCAGTTTTCCATATGGTGAATTGGGAAAAAGGCTCCTCAGCTCGTGTTGAGAAGGACAGGAAATTCTCCTTGGAGAGGGTTTGCCATTTTCTCTCCCTCAACTTGTGCCTTTCAGCATCTGGAAAAGTTCTGATTCTTAGCAGAGCTGGCTGGGCTCAGAGTTCAAAGCTGACATGACAAGCGCTGGCTCTATTCTGTAAGAAAAGGCTCGGTCTCAAACTTTTATAACAGGTGGATGAGTTTTTGTTTGGTTTCCTGCAGTCAAGAGTATGAGTTTATCAGCAATACCACTTGCTCTGAACATCCTTGTGCCTTTAAAGTACAGTATTCCTACAGCTTGCACTGAGAAGCAGGTCAAGCAAGCAGGTATTCGCTGTTTGGAACTAATAGCATTTAAGGGTGTTTATTTCAGGGTTTTTTTGTCATAAGATGTTAGCTGTCCAGCCTGATAAATCACAACACCCTGTGTTTTGGAATTTTGAATCAAGAAGACACACCTGACTGAGTGGACGTAGGCCTTGCATCCTTGCAGCTGTGTTCTCATCTCTAAAAAGCAGTTCTTACAGTGGTGGCAGTTATGTCTAAAAAGGACCCAACAGCTATAGGAAATGGGTGCTCCCTTGAATTTGAGACTTTACAGTTTTTGTTGATAAATATAATTCTGTGTTTGCCTAGGAGTACTGCACAAATAACTCATTGTAAAACTTTAGGCAAGGTAAGAATGGACAACCCACGCTTAGTACATGACAGGCAGATGGGTGGCCGAACTGTAGAATGTGGATGCTAACCAGATGACCCTCTGCAGACGCCTCTTACTTAGTAAGTAGAATAATGTAGCAGATGTTTTGCTTTGTTAGGGATGAACCAAATGAGGTGAACTGAATTAATACTATGCTCTAGTCTTAGCCTAATGGAGGACTGACGTGTTAATCTGTGGAAGATAAGGATGGGCTGATGATCTGGCCACTGTGTAGGATACAGTAATGGGCAACCTTTTTATTTTTGATAGTAGGGAAATCCGTTTAACTTCTCAGTTAACTTGTGACATATATTAATATCAGTTTCTAAACCATAAAGCATTTCTGTACAAATCTGATGGTGCAGCTAGGGCAGAGAGGAGCGGGGTGGGGCAGGGGTGGAGAGGAGCAGGGAAGGGAGAAGCTGGTTGGAGCAGGGGCAGGGAAGTGCAGGGTAGAGCTGGAGATTGCAGAAAAGAGTGCAGTGCTGTGGTCGGTAGGGACAACGTGGCAAACTGTTTCATGGCAGAAGAGGCCACTGTGATGCAATCCAGCATGTTGCAAGAACAGAAGAAATGTTCCCTTTCACAGTGATCATTAAACTGCTGCAGGGCTAAGCCCACTGTAGCCCTGAAAAGGGGGAAAAGATCAAAAAGAAAAGCTTTCATCCATTTAGTCTTACATTGATTGTATTGAAAAAAGCCAAGGAATTTGTGAAAGAACAAATTGAAATTTTTATCTTCAATAAATATGAGATACAACATGGCCTGACTTAAGATATTTTTATGTTCGGAGAGGGTATTGTTTGGTTGCTATCTCACAAGTGGTGAAGCAATAGCCCAATACCTTCAAATGAAGATAAGAATGATATCTCAAGACAGACCATGTCATAATTAATACAAAAAGTGTGTATGTGGTTTGTAATAGGAATGTTAAAAAATTGCAAAAAGAATAAAAGTAGAGTAAAAAAATAAATGGTATCCTACATGTGAACATAAATATCTGAGCAAGCTCAGTGGATCCAAAAAGAGTGGATTAGATTTCTGATCATGCTCAGTGACCAACTTCATTTGCTCATGTTGCCAGAACCTGTCACACCTGTTGTTTAATACAGAGGATAATTCACATCATGATTTTAAAAAAGAGATCATGTGTATCAAATTTAATAAACTCCTGTGAGCCAGTCATCAGGGCCCTTGGTGAAAAGCTCCAGGATGATGTAATATTACTTCATCTTAATTAGTCATTTGATGCTGTCCTGCATTTAAATCTGTGTAGTAAACTAGAGTCACTAGATATCCAAGATTTCATCATCACAGGGGTATAAAGTGGTTAAATCTACTGAGAAGGGTAAATGTTAATGATAATTTGTCAGATTGGTCCAGGCTTAGTAGTGGGGTACCACATGACTGTGCTGAATCACTGCTCTTCAATTCATATACCAGCATGTGACTTAGGTAATTACAGCAAAAGGTAGATGCCTAAATGTGCTGATGACGCAAACTGTGAAAAGAGGTACTAGATGCTGAGCTTAGTAAATTGCTACAATGCGATCTTAATACTTTGGTTAGTTGGGCAGAAAACAACAAGATGCCATTTTAATGCAGAAGATGTAATGTCATGCATTTTGGGACAGACAATGTAAGGGGAGTGTTACATGAATGGTAGTACAATTGTGTCCTCATAAACAGAAAAGGACTCAGAAATTATTGTTGATGCAAACCTGAAACTTAAACCTCAGTGTAAAGAAACCATGAAAAAGTGTAACCAAATTTGGGGTTGTATTAAAGTAAACTTTGCATGTGAAGACTGGACAGTCCAGATGCCATTTTAGCAGGCAATGGTTGGGCTGCACCAAAAGTACTGTGGACAGTTCTGGGAAGTCAGAACACACGTGGAATAGTATTTATTTAGCTTTTGTTTACCGGGTAGGTACACTAGACAAGTATTATGCCTATTTTCAGGAACGACCCGGGAGAGTACAACAGGTAATACAGACACTTCAGAACAGCAAATAAAGGAAATACATTGAATAACATTATACGTGGTGTCACAAAAAACAGTTAGACATGTAGTGAACTCCTATGACAGACAGTGGTAAAGTAGATAGAATTGACAGTATTTAGACTTTGGACAAATATAGCGCAGTCAAGTGCCTTGGTGAGAAATTGGATCATGAGGGGTGAGCAATGTATCATTAGCAGGTCCTTAGAAAAGCGTAGGTCCATTGCTTGGGACATTATGCTAGGGAGACTTGGGACACTTGCACGCTGAGGCCAGCTTCAGAAACCCTCACAGGGATTTTCGGAAGCACTGATGGGAGGAGGCAGAGTGAACTTGTTCAGAAAAGGAGTTCCAGAGCCTTAGAGTGCATACAGCAAAGTCCATGTCCCCCATGAGGGTTCGGGTAAGGGGTAATTTTAGCATCCCGGGAACCTGGGACCTGAGAGGGTAGGAGGAGAGGTTGGTAGGTGAGAGAAGCTGTGCCAGCCCCGGTGGGGTGCCAGTTCTAATCATTTTACCCACAAGGCATCCCAGCCCAAAGTTCAGGTAATTAGTTGGAGAAAGCCAGCTAAGTTTGTCATAAAGCTCACAATGGTGGGTGAGATGGGGGGCCGCCAGAGCAAAGCAGCAGATATTGTTGTACGTAGTGTGCCACCAAGTAAGATGAGTTTTGGAGGTTCGAGCAAATTGGTGGAGACCGTAAATAAGGGAGGGAAGTAGTACACCTCTAGCAAGAGCCAGACGAGCAGCTGGTGTCAGGTTATATTTGGCCCTGTAGGCCAGACCCAGTTTGCAGTTCAGTGTTCTGCAGACATTTAAGATATGACTCCCCAGGTCAAGTTGAGGGTCAAGCATCACCCCAAGGTATTTTATGGAGTTCACAGTTAGGAGGGAAATTCCGTCCAGACAATTGATACCCAAAGGGGCTGGCGAGGCTTTGATCTTGACTGCTAATCCAAATAACATAGCCTGTGTTTTTTTCAGGTTGAGAACCAGCTTGTGTTTGGTTACCCAGGCCTGGATGTTGTTAAAGTCCTCAGATAGATGATGGCTAAGAGTCGCAGTGTCCCGAGAGTGGGCCAGGATAACCAGATCATCTGCATAAAGAGTGACACTACAGTTAGTTACTGTGGCTGGGAGCTGGTTAACAAAAAGGGAGAAGAGCAGGGGTCCCAAGACTGAACCCTGGGGGATGCCAGACGTCACTGGTGAGGGATCAGAGAGGACTTTGTTGAATCTGGTCAACTGTGTTCTGCCATGCAGGTAGCCAGTTAGCTAGTTCATAGCAGGGGGGACAGGCCAAGGGACTGCGTCTGAGTACAGAGCAATGCATGGTCTACAAGGTCAAAGGCTTTGGACAAGTCAATGAATATAGCTCCTGAGAGTTTCCCCTGGTCCATGGCTGCTCTGATGCTGGTTGAGACAGAGACCGGGGCTGTGGTCATGCTGTGCCCTTTGCGAAAATCATGCTGGGCTGGGGACAGCAGCTCATGGACCTGAATGTACTCCAAAAGTTGCTCAGCCACAACTTTTTCAAGGAGCTTGCTGACAGCCGATAGGATGGTGATCGGTCGATAGTTGTCCGGAACTTTGGGATTACCCTGCTTCAGTACAGGGACAATCCTGGCCACCTTCCAGATGTTGGGAATAACCCCCGAAGCAAGGGACAGGTTGAGGATGTGGGCTACTGGGGAGGCAATGTAAGAGGCACCTAGTTTCAGAAGCTTAGGCTCCAGGTTGTCAGGGCCAGGACTGGAGTGCTGGGAGAGGCCAGAGAGGAAACTCAGCATGTCCTTGTCTGAGACTGCCCTAAGAAAGAATTATGGTCAGGAGGGATGAGACTCCTGCCATGCAGGGGGAGAGGTGCCAGTAGTACACTCATCAGGAGGGAAGAGTGATGAGAGTGCTGATAGTTCAGAGAAGTGGGAATTGAGGGCATTAGCAATCATATGGGGATTGTTGCAGGAGACCCCTCCAATAATCATGTTGGATACTCCTGAGTTAGAGGGGCCACTGACAAGAGTTTTTATGTTTCTCCAGAACCGTCTTGGATCATTGACAGAGCTAAGTAGGGCGGACTTGCAGAAGTCACTTTTTGCTACCCTAATAGCATTTTTACACTCGTTTCTAAGTTTTCTATATTGTTGAAAAATGGTCTGATCAAAGGAGCTTTTAAAGTGGGCCCAGCACTTATCCCTGACTGTGCAACAAACAGCCACAAGGACAGTGAGGGGAAGAGATGAGCTATCTAATAGAGGCAGACTAAAAGTATTAAATCTCTTCCCCTAGAAAAATGTCTATTGGGTGTGAATGATACAGGTATTTAAATCAGTCACTGCTACTACTTCACTCAAATCTTTTAAACTTAAATGGAAGTAAGAATTGAATTACAGGGGATGGTTATAATGGGCACACAGCCTTCATCCACCCTAATTTTTGCATGTTCTTATGTTCTTGGTTGGATTAGAACAAATACTGGACCATGTAAATATCACACTGGAGATAAGCTTCTAACTCTTGGTAGAAGGACCACTGAGAAAGGTGTGGTTTGCAGAGAAGAGAGGGGCAGTTGGGGAGAGGGAGCTGGGGTGAAGAGATTGTAATGATAGAATTTTGTTATGAATTATAAGTTTAAAATATTTATCTGGGTGTATCCCTTTAATGTTTAAAACAAAAACTCTAAACTGTGAAACAGCAGCATTTGAACGTTAATTTTTTTATAATATTGATAGCAATGAGGAATGTGTTGCTCAGTTCTTTTGAAAGAATTTAAGATGACAACTAGAAATTTGTTGTCTTTGTTTCATTGACATTTTCATTTCATAACTGTCAGCTAAATGAAACTCCCTTTGTAGTGGCATGGATGGTAGTGCTAAGTGGTGCTCAGCTGGTTAGAAAATAGGGAGGAGTTGCTTTCTCCGGTTAAATGCTTTGTCTAACAGTTCAGTGTCTAATGTAGCACACCAGAGATGAGATGGTAACTTGTATATAACCATAACATTTAGACTAAAAAACTATGCAAGTGCACTTGTATGCCATGTTATAAAACAAAATTAGGATTCAGTCTTATGTGACTGTTGAAAAGCATGCAAAGTATCAAAAGCTGTCAGGTTTCCTGAGCGCAGATGATCTTTTTGGGACAGTTTTATAGTGTGATGTTTGTTTGATTGACTGAAAGAAATCCCACAAGCTTAATGTGCAAGTAACTCCAATGCCCTATAGAGAGAACAGGACTATGCAGGACATCTCAATGACAATATTTAGTCAGACAGTATATAGCAGCTGCAGCAGTGAGAAGCAGGGATATCAGATTAGACATACTTGGTGAATTTGATGGATGAGACTGATGAAAATGCCTTAAGCTATATCATTCATTTCTAGTGAGCCTGTAGACATTAATTTGAAAGTGTTGTGTTTCTCCATTTTAAGGTTTGTAGTATATCTTTATAAAGGCAATTGCATTTATAGGCCTTTTGTGTTACCTGTAGAAACAAATTTATAAATTTCTGGTCCTTTCTTCCACAGAAGTGTAGGTATCATATCTTAAGGTTTTTTTTATCTTTCTTATGTCCTTTTCACATAGAAAAGTTTCCAGGTTTTACAGAGAGTCATTTCAGTCTTGCGGTGCTGGTGTTTAGACTAAAAGGTATTGTAACTAATGGACCAAGGAAAGTAGCTCAGCTAGGTCAGCATTTAGATGTGTGAAAATCAACTTTTTTTATGGTGGCTCTTGTGAATTATTTTACAAGTGTTGGAATATTGGTTTTCTCTGTTAAAAACGTGCAGGCCAAACTGTGTGCAAATGAAGCTGCCGTTCCTTGTTATCATGCCTCGGTACTCAACATAATGTCAAGCAGTTGAAAATACTCCTTTGTAATACAGAAATATAAACCTATGGCATGTATTCCTTCAATAATTCAGCAATTAGTCACACTGACAGGAAAAGCATTAGCCCAATCAGACCACCACAAGGTCCTTCTTAATTTCTGCTGAACCACACACACCACACAACACTAATACACAGAGTCCAGAAAAACTCAACCCAATATATAGGCATCTTATTCAATTGGCAGTAACTGCCCTGAAGACTCAGAAACACAAATTTAAAGCATACAAACAAAAACAGGGGTTTTAATGGAAGAGAGGCCTTACATATTAGGCATTATCTTTTTTTTTTTATTGAAAGAGCTTTATTGGAGTTTATCAGAACAATGCAAATATGAACCACTCAAAGAGCATGTAAAAGGTACAAATAAACCAATGGGCTATTACCCCCCCATCTTTGTTTACTATTTGAGTTCAGGTTTCCCTTTAACGTCTATCCTTTATTTTATATCTTGGGTCACCCTCAAAAACTTGACAAAATTGACTCCCTTAAATAACTAGATTGGGATGAACTCCATTCAAAATAAAATATTTTCAGCCAAAAAAATGCTTTTCATCTCCTTTATTCTACACCAAAAAGGACCTGGTAGCAGTTTTGCGACCACCACCACTTCCTCAGGCCCCAATATACAGTGTTGTTCTATAAATATAAAATATACAAAAACATCATAAATATGCAGTGTTCTAAAACATTTTCTTTTTAGCAAACTCATGACTTCATCTCCACCTTTTAAATCTGATAATTATTACATGCTATTTCATAATCCTTTCTTTTTACTTTCTTAAATAAATTTTAGTTTCCTTAATCAGATTTATACTTTCTTAATATGAGCTCCATAACAGCATGTTTGTGTATACTCCTACAAACCTTGTTGTTTAAACTTCTTTAGTTTTTCACAGCATCCTTCAATCTTTATTTTTTTGTTTTTCTTTTCCAATTCTAAAGCAAAACAAGCGAAACAAAAGATGCCTAATTTTCCTTGTTCTCATCACACCTTATTTGTTTTTCCATTTTTAAATCAGCCTGCCCTTTTCTTACTTTAACTTGCTCACAGTCCACTTCCACATGGCTCCTCTCTTATGGTGCTTTTAAAGTCACCTCCCCTGCTTTCCTTCTTGGCTGAAATAACATTAAATCATTCTATGAGTCTTTCTTCTCATCCTGTGTTTATTTCTTAATGCTCACTTTCTTTTTCATTCAGTTTACACCAACTCTTGCTTACCTGCACTTTCTTGTAGTGCCCTCACTCTGATATTTACAAATTTTTTTCTTTTTCTGACCTAACATCTCTACAATTCAAATATAAAGAAAATAACTCTTATTCCAGAACTCCTTCTCTCACTTAGTATTTCTCATTCAATTCACACTTTAATTTACTCTTTCAATCAAACTTCTTACAAGTGTTGCTTACCTGTCCTTGTTTCATGGTGCCCTTGCTCTAGCACTTGAGGTTAAGCCATTCTCTCAGTGTTTCTATAAATTTAAATACAGAAAAAGGTGCTCTAATTACAAAACTTCTTCCCTCTTACTACTTCCCTCAGTTTAGTACATATTAAAACTTCTTCATTAAGGTTTTAAGAAGCTTACCAACAATGATCTGAGGGTCTGGCCAACTTCCTGGTTACAGGAGAGGCTGAACCCTTGCACATGCTCAGTTTAAATACCCTTCCATTGGTGGGGGGAGGAGACATCATTCTATGATGTCACACCCCTTTTCCCCACCTAGGGGTGTTGCCTTTTTGTCTCTGTTGTTGCATGAGACATCCTACTAGCTCCAGTGGCTCAATAGTTAAGGTGGATAGTTGGAAGCTTAGCCCTGCAGTCTAGGTTGGTGGATCACACACTACCCTCAGCTAAATGCTGTAAAATGTTTGTTTTTTTTTTCATTTATTTTATTTATTTTAACCTTTCCTTCTTTTTTTAGGAACTTTTTCTTTTCTAATTCTTCTTTAAAAACATACATATTCAGATTATACAGTGTCACATAGAGGAATGTGAAGCAAAGGATCTACCGGGGGAGAAAAAAGGGGAGTATCAGCAATCAAAGTCCACATCTTGTAGTTTTATAAAAATATCCTTGTGAAAATATGCTTCTTGCTTTGCTGTTATGTAATTTCTTAAGGGGGTTAAACAATCAAAGTCCACATCTTGTTTTCTAAAAATGTCCTTGTGAAAATATGTTTCTTGCTTTGCTGGTGTTATGCAATTTCCTGATTTCTTTTTCTTGTAATCCATTTCCTTTCTTAACTTGTAATATTCTTCCACAATCCTTCACCAATAAAGACAAAAATAAGACTTATTTTTAAACAGGAGATCATCCCAACTATTACTGTCCCTCAGTGGTTCTTCCACCTTTTCTAATCCTTAAAATCTCAATGATGTTGCAGTGTCCTATTTCATTAAAATGTTTTGCATCTGAAGAGTTTTGGTCCCTCATTCTGATGTCACTTTTGTGTTCACTTATATGGGTTTGTAGCTCCCTCTTTGTTTTCCTTACGTATAATCTGTCACATGGACATTGTAAAATGTACACTATGCGATGTGACTCACATGTGATATGTTGTCTTATTTCATGTTTTTTGTTTGTGTGCAGATGTTCAAAATATTGCTTCTTATTAGTGTTCCTACATTGAAAACACCATCCACACAGGTAACTCCCTTTCTTTAGGGACCCAATAAAAGTTGTTTCTCCTGTCTTTTAGGGAAATAAAGTACACTGTGAACTAAATTGTCCCTTATTGTCTGGTTCTTTTTTGATGTCACTAATGGTTGTTCTCTAAACCTATTCTGATTTCCCCTGTTTGTAATACTGAATGTGCCAATTATCCACTAATATTCTGTTGATGTTTCTATTCAGATGGCTATAGGCTGTAGAAAATACTATTCTCTTCTCTGTAGTTACTTCCTCTCTTTCTTTAAGGAGTTCCTCCCTAGGTGTCTCTGCTACCTCTACAATAGCTGCTTCAATATTTTGTCTCTTATAGCCTCTCTTTAGAAACCTGTCTGTCATTCTATCTGCTTCTTTATAAAATTCCTGTTCTTCACTATTATTCATTTCTGCTCTTATAATTTGAGATTTCGGTACGCGTTCTTTCAATTTTGGATCATGGAAACTATTAAAATGTTATAATGTATTCCTATCTGTCTTTTTTGATGTAGTTTTGTCTCTAATCCCCCTCTTCTCCTTGTAGATTTTTTAATCTAGAAAAGCTATCTCTGTCTGACTTGCTTCCATTGAAAAAAGAAGTTTGGGGTTTCTGCTATTTAAGTAGGTTTCAAACCTTCCTAATTCTTCTCTGGTACCTTCCCATATTAACAATACATCATAAATGAAATGTTTCCACCGCTTGTTGCAGTCAAGAAATGGATTTGTGTCTCGATTAAAAATATGTGTTTTCTCAAAATTCCACATGAATAAGTTTGCATATAAAGGTGACATCATGCTCCCCATTGCTGTCCCATGTAACTGTAAGTAAAAATCTTCTTCAAAACTGAAGTAGTTTTTGTTTAATACCAGGTCTGCCAGGCCCCCTAAAAATTATGCTGGTGGAAAATCTTCTATTCTAGTACATAATACCTGATTTAATGATGCCAGTCCTTCCTCATGTGGGATTCTCATGTAAAGATCCTTCACATCTAGGGACACTAACCACAGTTCCTCCATATTTAGGTCACTCCTATTTATTTCCCCAATGATTTATATCATGTGACTCATGTCCTTCACATATGTCTCCATTTTCATTATTTCATCTTTAATGTGGAAATCTACGTAAAGGTTCCAAAATCGAATCTACCCCGGAAACTATAGGTCTACCGGGAGGTTTTTGCAAATCTTTATGTACTTTATGTTGGACATAGAGGAGGGGTATCGTTGTTTTTTTATTAGTTAACATATCCCTTTCTGTGTGCGTATACCACCCTAAATCTACTGCCTGTTCTAAAAACTCTCTAGTGTCCACTGTTATCTCCTCAGTGGGGTTCATATCCAGTTTTAAATATTTTTCATTGTCTCCTAGCTGTCTCAAACATTTCTCTTTATATTTTTTATAATCCCACAACACTATCCCCCACCCTGTCTGCAGGTTTAATCACAACTGATTTGTCCTCTTCTTAATTTTTTAAGATCTCTCTTTCCTTCCTTGTCATATTATTGTATCTTGGAAATGCTGATTCTTTACTCATCCTATCTTTTATCTGTTTGTCTGTTACTTTTATGTAGGTTTCTACCACCTCTCTTTCCCCTAGGTGGTGAAAAATATTATTTTATTCCCAGTGCTTTCTGTAGAATTTGTTTCCTCGTTGGTTGTTCTTCCACTTTATCCACTTCCACTAAACCAATCTGCTAACCTTAATCTTTTATAAAATTGTTGTAGGTCTAGTTCTGACTGAAAAAGATGTATACCTTTGGTTGGTGAGAAGGACAGATCTTTGCTCAGAACCTGACCTTCCATATCTGTAATGACTCTGTTACTCAAATTAAAAACCACTACTAGTTCCTCTGTCTCCCCCTGCTGTTGTAATCATATTCTCCCCTGCTTCTTTCTCTCTCTCCTCTTCTACTTCCTCCTCCACCTCACCCTAGTCTCTGGTTTATGTGTTATGTTCTGAAATGTTCTACTCCTTGCCACCCCACCTCTCAGATCATATCTCTGATATTCTTGCTCTTCCACTTGTTCCTGTGTTCTTATATTTACTTCCTCCTGTGGGCATGGGGTCCTCTCTAAAAAAGGGTCCCTACTTTCCTGTCTTGTCTGTCTTGTCTGTCTTATGCATTTGTTGCATAACTGTCTCCACTGTTTGAGTCTGTTTTATAATCATGTTACCCCTGTGTATATTGACCACCCTGAAATGGTTTTGGTTTAATAAACCAATTGTAGACTTTATTGTCTCTGTAGTCTATGATATCTCTTTTAATTTTTTTTAATTTTCTGTTGTTTAATAAAGTCCTCATAATCTACTAAATCTTTCTTTATCTTTTCCAATGTTAAAATGAATTCTTGATGCTAAACATGTGCCTTATATCCATCTTTCACTCCCTGTATTTATGCTGTTAACCTGTTTCTTTCTTTCACTGTGGCTTCTATAAGGGCTAACATGAAATCAATAGCACATTTTTTGTGAATGCCTGTCCATTTTTCGTTCAGTTTGATAGTCATGAATCAATTTGAATGAGACATGTGAGGGTAGCCTTTATCGGTGAAGGATTGTGGAAGAATACTACAAGTCAAGAAAGGAAATGGAGTACATGAAAAAGAAATCAGGAAATTGCATAACACCAGCAAAGCAAGAAGCATATTTTCACATGGACATTTTAGAAAACAAGATGTAGACTATGATTGTTTACCCCCTGCCAAGAAATTACATAACAGCAAAGCAAGAAGCATATTTTCACAAGGATACTTTTATAAAACAACAAGATGTGGAATTTGATTGTTGATACTCCCCTTTTTTCTCCCCATGTAGATCCTTTGCTTCACATTCCTCTATGTGGCATGGTATAATCTGAATATGTATGCGACACTGTATACTCTGAACATGTATGCTTTTGAAAAAGAATTAGAAAAGAAAAAGTTCCTAAAAAAAGAAGGAAAAGTTAAAATAAAAAAAAAATTAAAAAAAAAAACATTTTACAGCATTCAGCTGAGGGTGGTGGGTGAACCGTCAACCTAGACTGCAGGGATAAATTTCCAACTATCCACCTTAACTGTTGAGCCACTGGAGCTAGTAGGATGTCTCATGCAACAACAGAGACAAAAGGCAACACCCCTAGGTGGGGAAAAGGGGTGTGACATCATAGAATGATGTCTCCTCCCCCCACCAATGGAAGGGTATTTAAACTGAGCATGTGCGAAGGCTCGGCCTCTCCTGTAACCAGGAAGTTGGCCAGACCCTCAGAGCATTATTGGTAAGCTTCTTAAAACCTTAATGAAGATATTTTAATATGTACTAAACCAAGAAAAATAGTAAGAGGGCAGAAGTATTGTAATTAGAGCACCTTTTTCTGTATTTAAGTTTGTAGAAACATCAATAGAATAGCTTAACCACAAGTGCTAGTGCAATGGCACCATGAAATAAGCACAGGTAAGCAAAATGTGTAAGAAGTTTAATTGAAAGAGTAAATTAAAGTGTGAATTGAATGAGAATAATAAGTGAGAGAAGGAGTTCTGGAAAAAGAGTTATTTTATTTATATTTGAATTGTAGAGACACTAGGTCAGAAAAGGAAAAAAGCTGTGAATATCAGAGTGAGGGTACTACAAGAAAGCACAGGTAAGCAGGATTTGGTGTAAACCAAATGAAAAAGAAAGTGAGCATTAACAAATAAACACAGGGTGAGAAGAAAGACTGACAGATTGATTTAGTGTTTTTTCAGCCAAGAAGGAAAGCAGGGGAGGTGACTTTAAAAGCACCATAAGAGAGGAACTACATGGAAGTGGACTGTGAACAAGTTAAAGTAAGAGAATGGCAGTTTGATTTATGAATGGAAAAACAAATAAGGTGTGATAAGAACGAGGAAAATTAGGCAACTTTTGTCTCTCTTGTTTTGCTCTAGAATTGGAAAAGAAAAACAAAAAATAGAGATTGAAGGATGCTGTGAAAAACTGAAGGAGGTTTAAACAATAATGCTTGCAGGAGTATACACAAACACTGTTATGGAGCTCATATTAAGAAAGTATAAATCTGATTAAAAAAGGAAAAATTTGTTTAAGAAATTAAATAGAAAGGATTATGAAATAGGGTGTAGTAACTATCAGATTTAAAAAGTGGAGATGAAGTCATGAGTTTGTTAAAAAAGGAAATGTTTTAGAATACTGCATATTTATGATGTTTTTGTATGTTTTATATTTATAGAATAACACTGTATATTGGGGCCTGAGGAAGTGGTGATGGCCACAAAACTGTTGCCCGGATATTTTTGATGTGGAATAAAAGAAATGAAAAGCAGTTTTTCAGCTGGAAATAATTTATTTTGAATGGAGTTCATCCCAATCTTGTTATTTAAGGGACTCTATTAACCCTCCCAACCCCATACCCTATCCCTCCTTCACATGACATGAAGCATAAGAGAACTGAATAAAACATCATGTTGAATATAAAAAGATAGGGAAAAAAAAAAAAAAACAAAGCTTGCTAATCAGTGGAGTAGGGTGAACAGCCAGGCTTCTACAGGGCACCAGCAATGCAAATAAACAGGTAAGGTATTGCAAATAGAAGCCAGCATTTGCTCTATTCACAAAAAGTTGAAGCATCTTCATATACCATTCTGAAAAGATGGAGCTTACTGGTCCAGCCAATCCTGCAAAATAATGTTTTTAATAACTATAGTAATCAACATGAAATGGAAATGCCCGGGGCCCTGCAGGGCCTGTATCTGACCCCCAAAATACAGTTTTGTTTTGTAAAAGCATCTGCAATACAAAAACTTGGGTCTAACACATTTCTGACTTTTTGCCATAGCGGCTGAACCTTACAGCAGTCCCAAAGGATATGCTCTAAGGAGCCTTCAGCCTGTTGACACTGAGTGTACTTAAACAGCTTCGCGGGGGATATGATAAATTGCATGCATAATTTTAAACTGGGTGCACCTGTATCCATCAAACTTAATATAGCAATGGATGTTATGCCACATGTCGGTTACTTGGGTATATTCAGGCACCCAGTCATGGGCCTCAAACCAATATTTCAAAACTGAACCATATCTATAAACCCAAACCTGAGATAGAGATAAAGCCAAGATATGGCATGTCTTTCCAGGGTCAGTTCCCAGAGGGTTACCAATGCTGGAGAGAGGTCTGCCACTGGAACAAGCCTACCCAGTTTGGAATAAAGCAAATGATGAATTTGATAATAGGATTTAACCAAAGAAGTTGGTTCCAAGGATTTGTAAGAGTTGTTTTAAGGTGTCGGAGTAGCTAGCTGTAATTCATTTGGAAAACACCAACCGGTGTGTCCCTCAGAGTTCTAGGTAATGCAGCCAATTCCAAGTAGGGGAGCGCTTGTAATATAGTTCCATACCATAGACATAAATCCCACTCTATGAACCACCAAACAGAGACATAAGGGAGGAATCCCTCTTCTCCCCAAGTATCCAGCAGAAATACTTTGCTTCTTGAGCAGCATTAAAATAACCAAAACAATTGGGTGTGCCAAGGCCCCCTAACTGTTTAGGAACTGCAAGTCTAAGATAGCAAAGCCTTGGTCTATGACCTTTCCAAAGAAAAGTGGCCAGCATAGCATGGAGATCCTGGAACCATCAATATGGAAGTTTGACCATTAACATGTTCAAAGGGTGAACTACCTTAGGCAGAATAGTCAACTTAAGAATACTAACCCGGCCCCATACAGATAAGAGCAACTGAGATCACTTGTCAATATCTGCTTTAATAGTCCGGAGGGGTTCAGTACAATTACTGAGAATCACCATAGCAGTGGAAGTAGTAAGCTGAATACCCAAGTATGTTAGAGCTGTAGACGTTCAACTAAGGCCCACACCCTCAAAATCACCCTTCCTGGTGTAAGTAATGGTAAAAGCTGGGTTTTCTTAACATTGAGTTTATAAAACAAAACCAGTCTGAAAGTGCGTATGTCATCCAAGGCATGTGATAGGGAGGTAACACATTAAGCATTATCAAGGAATAAAGACCAGCTTAGAATTTACTTACTAAAGCAGACTCTTGTTCCTGATAGTTCCCTCTGCATCTGACCTTTATTTTAATTTATTTCATTCATTTTACGTGTTTGTTGTGAACATCTAGTGATCATGTAAGGTAGCAGACTGATACTACTGGAGAATAAAATCTTGTGTTTATCCACATGACAGGGACAGTACAGGTAGCCACAGTACACTTCACACTGCTCAACCAAAGTGCTTTATTTATTTAGTTAGTTATTTCAAATGGTTTTACTAGGAAGGTCATACTGAGCTGATATCAGCTCATTTCCAAATGTGTCCTGGGTGAAGGGGGAAGAGAACAGAACAGATCCAACGTACAGTGTCCAAAAATAATACAGCAATATCGAAATAAGTAAAACAATATATACAAGAAGACTATTTCAAAACAGGCAAAAGAATATTAAACTATGAACAACAAAATGCTAAGATGAGTAGTAGAGAGTAATGACTGATTAACTGTGGGATAAGGGAAATCTGGTGCCAGTGTAGGGAGAAAGTCCTCCCCATATTAGAAAAAGCTGAAGAAGTGAGTAGAGAAATTACAGAGGAGAGATTTTGGAGCAAGAAAGGAAGGAGCAGAGTGACTGAAAGTAGGGTGAGAGCACCTAAATTTAGGGAAACGGAATGAGAAGGCAGCTTGGCCAACAGTAAATTTCATGGTTAGGAGAGCAAGACAGTAAATGCAAGTACTGCAAAGGGAGTAAGAAGTAAAAGGGAGAAGACAGAAGAGAAGCAAGATATGAGGAGAGGGAGCCAAACCAAAATTTGGAGATAAATGAGGCACAATGAGAAAGGTGTCTGGCATCAAGAGAGGAGAGAGAGAGAGAGAGAGAGGGAAGTATACAGAGAACAGCAGTGAGTATGCAGGGGTTTGCCAGTGGCAAATTGACAGAAAGAGTGAAGGAGGAGGGTCCAGTCTAGCTGAAGTGGACTTTGAAGCAGCACTGTAAACAATGTCTCCATAGTCAAAAATGGAGAGAATCGTCTTAGTGAGGATTTCTCTCCGAGCAGGTAGCAAAATGCCCTCTTTTTTTCTGTGACGTGCTTCAAGTTTGAGGCGGAGCTTCTTGTAGATTGCATGCACATGAACAGAAAAATTAAGGTGGTGGTCCAACCTGATCCCGAGGTACTTAAAGGAGGGGACATCTTCAATAGTTGCACCATCTGTGGTAGGAAAGGAAGGAAGGGGTGAGTCTCTAGCAAGCTTCTGCTTGGTGCAAATGTCATCAAGACCATTTTATTTGCACTGAGGGATAACTGATTTTCTTGGAATCAGTGTTGGATTTTGTTAAAGTCCAGTTGGAGCTCGTTCATGAGGTCAGAGGAAGAGGAACCAGAGGTAAAGAGAACTGTGTCAGTCCTGTCAAGTACCTTAATCCTGTCAAGGAGGTACTACTGCTAGTGAATGGCTGTGTAGTTCAAAAAACATACCCATTAAGTCTTTGGCTTCTCATATGAGTCTGCCAATGGGGCTGCCTGAACCAGTTGTGGTAGGGATTTGTTGGTGTGGACAACTGTTCACTGGAAAATGCACTTAGGACACCACAGCTCATTTTCCATCAACCAGTGATCAACCAACCTCCAGATGATTTGACTTAGCCAGTACCAGCCTAGGTCAACTTTGCTCCCATAACCTAGGGGTGAAAGATTTCTTAACCCTCTGCAGATCCACTGAGTCATCCACCCCAGAGGTTGGGCCTCCTTCTTGAAATATTCAGTGTCTTAAAGAAGGACTTTGTCTACCATCAAAAAGGTCACGGATGGCACCAGCAGAACTTAGAAACTTAGGCAGGGTTGGGCAGATAGGATTAGCCAAAAGGCCTTTTTTCCTGCCATCACATTCTGTGTTTCCATAACTCAAGTACACAACATTGCAAACCATGCAAATTGTAAGTGATTCAGTTCATTACTACCGGCATTTGCATGAAAATGGGGTGTTTGCCACGGTGACACTGCAGAGGCAACATGCTCAGATTCTGGGGGAGAATGCCATACACACCATTTTTACAATGTAACCCTTTCAGAGAGAAAGTAAATGGACTGCATTGTGGTTGACACTACCCCCATAAAAAAGAAGGTATTGCTTTAGTTAAAGGGTTGTAACACTGTAGAATAAGCTATCAGCCATAGTAGGACAAAGTGGAATGTTAAGACACTTTCAAGCACACATTGGATGAATTTCTAAATAAGGTGGGAATTACCGGCTACAGGCACTGGTAAGAGGTGGCATCCTCTATGGCTATATTGGCTACATATGTCTGAAATCCTATGAGTCCATGATAAATGCTCAGTGTGCAAAAGGTGGGTGCATTCTGTGGAGAGGTGGTGGTACTTACATTGAGTGGAGGGGGGGCATAGGGATATCAGTAGGTAGTAGATTAGGAGGTTGTACTAATTCACTGACAGTGTCAGAGTTGGAGCAGGAGGTAAGGTAAGTCTGAACTTATCAGGAAAAAAATTTGTATGGAAAAAATTGTTGGAAACATATCCTCAAACGGATTGTGACTATCAATAAAATTGACTGGCCCACATTAGTATAATTAGACTTCAGACTGAGTCATTCCATTTCCGCTTCACTTCTCAAATAAGTTAGCAACATCATTGTTGTAGGGACATGCAGTGGGCAGGACTGGAGATCCACACTGACCAGAATTTGCTAGCCCAATCAGGGAAGACTGAATTGGTCCTATCCCAATATTGGCAACCTTTTTCATGGCTGATTTAGGAAGACGCTTTGAAAATGTGAAGCTTTGCTAGGCCTTGTTCAATGATGATGTTCACATTCATATAATCTTTCTTCTTTTATTTGCCCCTACATTTTGCTCACTACAGAGCCTGTTCATGGGGTACACTTTTTCATTGTTCCTATTAATACAAACTATTTCATTTTAGTTTGCATTTTTAAAAAGCATATTTGTTAAAGATACAAATCTTCAGATTGGATTTTCCATTCTACTACTGGTTATCTTACTAAAATAATGATGTATTATTCATAGTTACTTCTTGTCAAAGTTTACATACATCACAATTATTTTTCCTTTTTAACCATCCTGTAAATACAGTTCAAAGTTCCATTTTAGTAGACTTCCCATTTTGTTTGCAAGCAACAGTGTCCTGAGACCCATAAGCTGTTTACTGCTGCATAGTAATGCCTGACCCCCCCCACCCCAATGTTTAAAGAGGCAGTATACCTGGCACTTTGGGTTTTATAGCTCACTTTTTATGTTTTCTGCAATTTGGATATTTTTCTTTCTAAATAAAAATTAAATGGATACTCCTTTAATTATTATTTTTTTTTTTGCCAGTCATTTACAAGTTTCATTAGACTTCTATGACTTTTTAGGGTAAATTCAAAATGTTTGTTAAATACCTTTACTTCTTTAGCCTGTGCCTCCAGGATACAGTAAAGTGATGGTGGATTACCCCTGTCTTCAAAAAGGATGACCGAAAAAAAACCTCCAACTATAGGCCTATTGCAATATTGTCAGTCCTTAGCAAAATCCTTGAGAAGCTCGTAGCCTCCCAAATCTTAGGCTTTCTTCAGAAACATGACCTTCTTGTGACTGGGTCACAGCAGCACCACTGCATTACTCAAATTTACATCCGATACCCTATCGGCCATGGACTCTGGTCTCCTAGCAGGGGCAATTTTTATAGACATGACAAAAGCTTTTGACCTGGTCGACCATCCTCTCCTCCCAGCTGCTCTTAGATCCCTAGGTTTTTCACCAAATGCCACTGCATGGTTTGGCAGCTACTCATCAAATCGTACTCAGCAAGTTAAATTCAACTCCACCTTGTCTGATTTTGCTACTTTTGACTTTGGCATGCCACAAGGTTCTATTCTTGGTCTGCTGCTCTTCTCCATTTATGTAAATGATATTACCTCTAACATTCTCCAGACTGCCTCTCTGTTATACGCGGATGATATTGTCCTTCATGTTAGTGCGAAAAACATTACGGAAATAAACCAACAGCTTTCCCTAGACTTTCAATGGATTTGGCCATGGCTATTCAGCAATTAAATTGTCTTGAATGTATCTAAGACTCAAGCCATGCTATTTGGTTCAAATGCCAAACTCAAACTCTCTCAACCCACTTTCAATGTCACTACCATAAATGGGTTCTCTGTTGAAGTGGTACCTTCATTTAAATACCTTGGTCTTATGCGCGATCCGACTCTTACTTTTCATCTCCATATTTAACAATCCTGCAAGCTGGCTAACATAAAACTTGGTATAGCCTACTGTTCCAGCTATATGCTTACACCCTCAGTGAGGCTTGCCATAGCTCATGGTATGCTCCTTCTGTCTCTCACCTATGGGGTTGTAGTGTATGTCTCAGAGGGCGAAACTAGTCTTCGGAAGTGGGATGTCACTTACAACAATATCTGTAGATATACGTCCTCCTCACATTGGATGAAACACCACTGCCTCCTATATGCTGAACTAGGGTGGCTTTCTCCGAATGCCTCAAGGGACTTTGCGTATGGCTTGATCATAGCCATAACCAAACACTGAAGCCCTTAGTGGAACTATTTCTCATCCTGTCATCCAGATACGGTCTTTGCTCAACCACAAATGTCCCTGTACTCATCCCTTGACACCAGTCCTCCAAAGGTGCTAGCGCCTTCTCCTGTTATGCCCTCCCCATCACTGGAATTCCCTCCCTCTAGCTATACGGCTAGCACCATATCATGCCTCTTTCAAGAAATTGCTATGTGATCATCTTGCAGATTCCTGCTCCTGCTCATTCTTCAAACCCCCCTAGCCTATCATCTTTCTCCTAATCTGTGCACCCTTTCACCTTAACGGCTAAGCACTGTACTTTCCTCCAGTCACCTCCTTGCCCTTACTTTTAGTATACCTAGTCCCCATCCCCTTACCTTTGCCTTATTTGTTCCCTATCCTATCCTCTCCTCCTCCCCCTTCTATTGCATCCCCACCCCATTCAATTCCTGACTCTGCTAGATCCATTTAATACAACTATAATAATTGGTATTTGTTCTTATAATATCCTACCCCATGTTCTCTTCCTGAATTGCTGCCAATTGGTTTTATTTATTGTATTTGCTCTCTTATTCATTCTATGTTATACATTATTGTTGATGCAATTTGTACTTATTGTTTTTTCCTGCCTACACTGTATTATTACTGTCTAAGTGTTTACTGTATAGCATTGTTTCTGCTCTGTTAATCAAATGTTTTGTCTCTGTAAACTCCCAGATCATGCCTGAAAATAGTCATTGCTATGCCTAGTGCACCTTACCCGGTCAACAAAAACAAAATAAATAAATAACTGCGCCACAGAAGCTGCACCTCTCATCTCCTCTTGAGCCCATTTTTTGAAGGACCCATGGGATGATGTGCTATGTCATCTCTGAGTGCTCACAAATGTGTGAGTCTGATTGCTAGGCAACCATATTCTATCCCCCTATACAGGAGAACGGGGCCTTCAAAAACAGACTCTGAATCCTAAATGTCTGCAAATCCTGTGCCTTCTTTAGTTCTGTTCTCATTTTAAGTATTTCACTTATCCCAATGGATTGTAGTAATCAACACTTTAAAAAATGTAGTGCTTTGACAAACTACAGGGATAGGTTGTTGAATACTGAAATGAAATGATAGTCCATATGAGAACATTAGACAGGAATGTAGGTATGAATGTTGAGATGAATTGTCAAGCACATGGATAGGAGTCAGTACAGGTTGTGTAAGGTAATGACAAAAAAGGCAGAAATATAAATAGAAATACATGATAAAAATGAATGTACTGTATATGGAAATATAGACTTTAGTGGATAAAACTGTGTACACTGGTTTATACAGTACACCAATGCTGAAACCATGGTTTCCGGTCACGCCTAACTGGCAACAATGGATATGTTAAAATGTTATAAAACTAACAAATGCTCTCCCCCCAAGCATTCTGAAAGAACCCAACTTAGGTTCTTACAAAAAATAACTCCACAAACACCTTTTTAAGCTTAGCAGCTGTGACTGCCCTACCTAACTGGTGTCCTCCCAATCTTTCCTATCTCCTCCATGACTCTCACTCCCTCAGTTACACATCTACGACATTCTCTGCTTCTCTCCTTCCCTCCTTCTAACCCTCTCCACTTTTTACCCCTTCCTGTTCACCCCCCCCCCCGCATCTGCTAGAGTTCAATTCCTCCCCTTCCTGTAAGCAATCCCCATGCATGTGTAGCACTCTCTGGTCTCATTGCCACTGGCAGGATAACTCCCACCCTTCTCAGCAGGTTCAGCCAACTACCAGTAACCCTATTTAACTCTAATACTGAGCTCCACTCTTAAGTCTCCTCCGCAACCTTTGGCTGTATACCACCCTGTAGCTTGAGTTTGTCTGCTCCCTGTTGCAAGACAATGTCGTCTTACTGACTGCAAATACTTATCACTACCCCTAGTCTGTACAAACTGTTATTCACTGTTTGCACTCTTAAAGCTGTTATGGCTGTAACTGCCTAATTTGTTTTTGATTCTGCACTTCGTAATTGTTCATTTGTTGTGTGTCATTCAAGATGTGAAACCTTTGTAAATGAGCCTCTGGCTCAAAGGTATTGTAATTCCAAGATATCAATAAATAACTAAATAAAAATAAATAAGTGATAACATAATAAAGTGAAGGACAGATACAAATGAATGCTTAAGATGATTAAAGTAAATGAAAATGTTAAGGGACAAGTATACTGTGACACAAGGTTACTAAGAAAGAAACAAATGTGTATACTGCAAAACATGTAATCCAACAAAGTGAAACAACATTGAAAGTGTAAAGCTGAGAATCAGTGACATGTTGGAATTATGGAACTAGAAAAGATACTTCAGTAAAAGTATGTACCCAGCAAGAAAAAGTAACATATAATATGGGTGAAACTCAAGATATATGCCTATCATAGTCAGTATAATGAGTAGTTAAAGGAATGTAAAAATAAAATGAAAGAGAAAATGTACAATGCTCTGTGCTGGTTCCCCCCATCCTCTATAGCAACCTGTATGTTTTGTCAAAGCACTACAGTGTTTAAAGTGTTGATTAAGTATTACAATCCATTGGGATAAGTGAAATACTTAAAATGAGAACAAAACTAAAGCATGCACAGGATCTGGAGACCTGTAGGATTCAGGGCCCAGTTTTGAAGTCCCCGTTCTCCTGTATAGGGGACAGCGTATGGTTGCCTAGCAGCCAGACTCGCGCATGCAGGAACACTCGAAGATGACATAGCATGTTGTCCCATGGGTCTTTCAGAAACAGGCTCGTGAGGAGACAAGAGGTGCAGCTTCTGTGACGCGGTTAGGACTCGAAGTCATCACTTTAATGTATCCTGGAGGCACAGGCTAATGAAGTAAAAGTATTAAACAAACATTTAGAATTTACCCTAAATCGCCATAGGAGTCTAATTAAATCTGTAAACAATTGGCAAAAAAAAAAATACTAAAAGAGTCTCCATTTGAACTTTATTTAGAAAGAAAAATATCTGAATTGCAAAAAAACATAAAAAGTGAGCTACAAAGCCCAAAGTGCCAGGTACGCTGCCTCTCTAGACACCGGGGGTGTGTGTGTGTGTGTGTGTGTGTGTGTGTGTGTGTGTGTGTGTGTGTGTGTGAGGCATTAGTAAACAGCTTACGGGTCTCAGGATACTGTTGCTTGCAAACAAAGGGGGAAGTTTCCTAAACAAAACTTTGAACTGTATTTACAGGATGGTTACAAAGGAGAGCTAACTGAAGTATGGAAATTTCGATAAGAAGTGATTATGAATAAATAAGGCATCACTCTTTTGATAAGATAAACAGTAGCAGAATGGAAAATCCAATGTGGAGAATTTGTATCATTAACAAATATGCTTTTTGAAAATGCAAACTAAAATGAAATATTTTGTATTAATAAAAACAATGAAAAAGTGTACCACATGAACAAGCTCTGTAGTGAGCGAAACCTAGGGGCAAATATAAGAAAAAAATATTATATGAATGTGGACATCATCATTGAACAAGGCCTAGCAAAGCTTCAAATTTTCATAGCGTGTCTAAGCACCTCAAGCAGGCCTATTAAGTACTGAAGAAAAAACAACCATTACCCACCCAAAACATTTTTTTTTATGTACTGATTTAGGATGAACCTGATCAAAAATAGCAAGCCTTTTTCAGCACACAGTTTTGGGATAACAAAATCTAATATGTAACTGTCCTTTCAGGGCCAAACTAGTGAGA
This sequence comes from Neoceratodus forsteri, assembly GCA_016271365.2. Taxonomy (NCBI): domain Eukaryota; kingdom Metazoa; phylum Chordata; order Ceratodontiformes; family Ceratodontidae; genus Neoceratodus; species Neoceratodus forsteri. Next base: position 721,644,830 of record CM028131.1, on the reverse strand, counting down.
CAGATCAAATAGGAATCTTTTTCTGCGGTATCAGCCTGCTAGTTGGGTGACACTCCTGTTACCGGCATTGCAGGCAGTGGTGTAATATTGTGCCTGTTATCCTGAAGACTCTGTTTTAAAAGCAATTAATCTAGCTTTTTTCTTCATCATCATTACACATACCTCACAGTGCAGAATCTATTGGGGGGTGGAGCTGACAAAGTCTTGGTAACTTCCAACAGAAGTAAGGGTTAAAAGGTCAGGTTAGTTGGTGTTTTTGAGGTGGAAGACTAGGTTAGCTGGCAAAGGCATCTAGCTTCACCTGAGCTATTTTCTTCTAGATTTGCTTGTAAGGACAAAGCAAGGAACAACATTATCAGAGCAAGGAAACAGATTAAGGCTACTTTTTGCTAGGCAGATTTACTGTGTGTTATTTTTTTTTTTGTGCTCACAAGATTTGATACTGTTTTTTGCTTACATTTTACTGCTGTAATCTTCTGTGATTCAAATTACTGTTGCCTGATATACATTCTACTGCATTATTACAGGGTGTGCCTACAGGGTTGTTACTGTTTTGTGCTTACAGATTACTGCTGTAATCTTCTCTGATTCAAATTGTTTTTTTGTTTTTTTTGCAAGGTATATATGCTGTTACCACTTTATTTTTCTCTGTGGCAAAGTGTTTTTTGCAGGGTATATCTTATGTAAAATTGTTACAGGTGGTGCTTACAGGGTTTACAGTTTTATCTATCATTAGGCTAAGCTTTCAGGGCTACTGCATTTGTTGTTGGTTGATTATTTCTACTCTTACCTCCTTTTTTTGTCTGTAGTTCTTTTTCAGCAGGTGAAGGGCCCACCACCCATCCCCATTCCCAACTACCCCATGCTACACTCCTTTTATGGAGTAGCACAGTTGTGACATTTTCTGTAGCAGTGCAGGAAGGGGAGGATCAGAAGGGTATCCACACAGTGACCTCACCTACAGGGGCACAAGTAATTTAACTTGTTATAACAAGTTATATAAAAAAAAATCAAACTTTTGCTTTCATTTTCCTCCTTTTAATTATTCAGACCAGGTAATAAACTTGGCAACTCAAGTGGAATGGATATTATTAACAGCAGACACTGCGGGATACTTTTAAAAGGGCATTTATACAGGATTTAGGATGCTGTCCTACATGCTGGACCATTGGAGATCTAAGGGCTCAGCTCAAAGCAGCATGAGCAGAGACTGCACACCTCAAATGGCATATTCAGGAGGAAATAAATTATAGGAACTGTCAACCATTTCTCTAGCATCCAACTGAAGCCCCTCGACTGCAGAGGGTAGTTGGTTCAGTAGGTTGGCAGGTGGTTAGGAGGGGCAAATCAGGTGCTCCATCATTCAGTGCTCTCTAATGTATCATCTCCACAAACCATATAAAAACTACAAACAGGTATCTGCCTCTATCTCTAAAATCAAACAAAGGGGCAGAGGACACTGCAGAGCAGGACACAGCAGCACAGGAGCTAACACAACAAAACTCACCCAAAACAGGGACCAAAACAAAAAAAAAGCAAAAAGGAAATCCAAAACATTTCTGATCATAGGAGACTCCATGATTCGGGGAGTTGATACCTACCTCCAGCCAGGGGTAATGGTCATATATCTCCCAGGTACATCAGCGTGGAGAGACACTGACCGCATTGCTAAAATCGTGCAGGAAGCAGGAGAAAACATTGATGTCCTGGTACACATAGGGACTAATGATCTCTCCAGCCAGTCAGTTGTGGAGACCAAGGAACACCTGACCAGGCTAGGAGACAAACTGTCATCCATTTCATCTGGCATCTCCTTCTCTGAGATCCTGCCAGTCTGGGAAGGGGGGCAGATGGATGGAAGGTCAGAGAAGAGGAGATAGGGGAGCTAAACATGGGGCTCAAGGGCTGGTGTCTAGGAAAAAGGACACACATTTGTAGGTAACTGGCAACAATTTTGGGAGCAAAAGTTCTTTAAATTTGAAGTACTATATCTGACTAAGGAGGGAGTCAGTGCATTGGGGCAGAAGTTTGATGTATTTGCAGAATATTTAAATTAGTCAATGGGGAGAATAGTGCAGCACCTGATACATCGAATGAGAAGAACACCCCTCCCCCTCAGCTAGTGATCAAACAGGAGTTCAGCATGTTTGTAGTTCATTTGCATCACAAGGTAAGGAAAAAGGTCTGGCTCCCCATATGATGAGCAAGGGAAATGACAGACCTCACCCAACAACTAACGCACTGAAATCTGGCCAATGAAAAATCATGTACACAAATGCCCGCAGTCTGGGAAACAAGATCCCAGACCTGCAGGCAACAATCGGCTATGTACTGTTCAGAAGAGACCGAGGTGCAAAGGGGGCGAGTAGCCCTTTATGTCAATGAAAATATCAATGCTTAAGAAATTTAGAATACACATAAGGAGCCAGAAGTACTGTGGGTCACCCTGAAAACAGGAAATGGGACAGCCATATGAACTGGGGTTGTCTACAGGCCTCCAGACCAGGGAGAGGACATAGACACATTGCTCTGAGAAGATATACAAAACATGACAGCTAAAGGGGAGATTCTGATGATGGGAAACTTCAACATGCCAGATACAGATTGGTTAATACCAGCAGGAACATCCACCAGAACTAGACACATAGTGGATTCTCTGCTGGGGGAGGACCTCAAATAATTGGTACAACAACCCACATGGCCAAAAGGGTTAAGTTACCCTGGCAAGAAGAAATACAGGTGAGGGGGTACAGGCAAAGTGGGTAAGCATTAAGGATGCAATACTTGAAGCAACATCCCATTGTGTTAGGGAGAAAAACAAGAGCAAAAGAAGGAGGAAACCACTTTGGTTCTCAAAAACAGTAGCAGAAAAGGTCAGAGCCAAAAGACTGGCCTTCAGTAAATATAAGGGAATGCAGCATGACGAAGATAGGGAGGCATACTAAACTTCCCTAAGGGAAGCAGGGAAGGCAATAAGGTAGGCAAAGGCCCAAACCAAGGAAACACTAACACAAACAGTAAAAGAAGGGGACAAGACTTTCCATAGACACATTAGTGAAAGCAGAAAGTCCAGAGGGGATATTGCTAAAATCAAAGGGAATACGGGGAAGTGTGTGGAGGAGGACCGAGAAAAAGCATCTATCCTAAATAGATACTTCTGCTCAGTATTTACTGAGGAGAAGGTAGGGCAGGGTCCACAACTTAGCACCATGGACACAGGGGGGAGGGAGGTGTGCACAAGTCCTGTCACAAAAGAAAGGGTCCTACAAGATCTCACTAAGCTCAGGGTGGACAAGGCAATGGGACCGTATGGCATACATCCCAGGGTACTAAAGGAACTGAGGGTGGAACTAGCACAGCCATTATCAGAACTGTTTAGTGAGTCTCTGAGCACAGTAGAGGTCCCAGAAGACTGGAGAAGGGCTCATGAGATCCCTGTCCACAAGAGTGGTAGCAGGTAGGAGGCAGAGAACTACAGACCAGTCAGTCTTACCTCAGCAGTAGGCAAGATTATGAAGGTACTACTTAAAAAAAGGTTAGTGCAACACCTGGAATCCATAGGAGCACAAGATCCAAGACAGCATGGGTTTACAATAGGAAGGTCCTGTCAAACTAATCTCATAGATTTCTTTGACTGGGTAACCAGAGTGGTGGGCCAAGGGGGTGCAGTTGATGTCACCTACCTTGACTTCAGCAAAGCTTTTGATACTGTTCCACATAGAAGATTGATTAATACGCTGAGTAGGCTTGGGGTGGGTCAGAAGTTGGTCAACTGGGTGGCAAACTGGTTGGCAGGCAGAAAACAGAGAGTGGTGGTAAACAGCATACAGTCAGAAGAGATGCAAGTCACAAGTGAGATACCTCAGGGATCAGTCCTGGGGCCAGTCTTCATCAATATTTTCATCAGTGACATTGCAGATGGACTTGAGGATAAGGTTTGTCTGTTTGCAGATGACACCAAGATCTGAAACAGAGTAGATGATCCAGCTGGGGTGGGCAGAATGAGAAGAGATCTGAATAAACTGGCAAAATGGTCGGAAGAGTGGCAACTGGGGTTTAATGCAAAAAAGTGCAAGATCATGCACATAGGGAAGAGAAACCCTGAATCCACCTATAGGTTGGGAGGGGAGTTGCTGGCAATCACAAGGGAAGAAGGAGACTTGGGCATCATCATCATCATCATCATCACAGATGACCTGACATCATCTAAACAGACCACTAAAGCAGTAGGTAAGGCTAGGGGGATGTTGAGGTGTATTAGTAGGGGGTATCACAAGTCATAAGAGGGAGGTAATAATCCCTCTTTATAAGACACTAGTTAGGCCCCATCTAGAGTACTGCGTGCAGTACTGGAGGCTGCACCTTCACAAGGACATTAACAAAATGGAGGTAGTCCAGAGAACGGCAACCAAAATGGTGAAGGGACTGCATCAGAAAACATACGAGGACAGATTAACGGAGCTCAAGATGTGTACGCTTGAGCAAAGGAGGGAGAGAGGTGATGTGATCAAAACATTCAAACACCTTAAGGGCATTAACAAGGTGAAAGAGTCTAACGTGTTTCAGTATAAGAAAAATAACAGGGCAAGAGGACACAGCATGAGATTAGAGGGAGTCCGATTAAGGGGTCATGTGAGGAAGTTCTTTTTCACAGAAAGGGTGGTGGATGCATGGAACGGCCTACCTCAGGAAGTGGTGGATGTGAATACACTGTAGGGCTTCAAACAGGCATGGGATAGGCATAAGGGAGCAATACAGATGTGTATGACTAGATAGGCCAGTGACAGAGTAAAGGCCTATGGCACATTCATAAGGTAGAAAAAATGGGCAGACTGGATGGGCCTTGTGGTCCTTATCTGCCGTCAACTTCTATGTTTCTATCTAGTGGTGTTAGAAGCTCCTCACATGGTAGTGTATTTTCCACTCCAGTTGCTAGCCTCAGTGTGGTACTGTGCCCTGCCAGCTAGTTGTCCTGAGGTCTGGTTGCTGTTAATACCAGTATACATTTTTCTTTATTACCGTCAAACATACACAGTACTATAATAGTGTAATAGATGCCACTCAGCCTGCCACTGAGTTGCCACCTCCGTTGACAACTAGTGATGTGATGCTATTTTTGTTGTTCTAAAGGCTAGTTGCATTTAAAGCACAAATATTTTGTTTTCATTATTATCAAACATATATAGATAGTACACAGTAATGGGAGAGCCACACAGCCTGCCAGTGAGTTACCACTCCAGGGCCACTTGCCAGCTATAGTGTGATGCTGTGCCCTGCTGGCTAGTTCTCCTGAAGGCTAGTTGCTGTTGCTACATCTGTATTTTTTATTCATTATCGACAGATATATACTGTGCAGTAACTGTGTAGTGACAGCCCCCAGTAATAAGGTAGCCTAAGTAGCATGGGCAAAGGCAATACAGTTCCTGAAGCCTGTTGTGTGCTTTTGCTGAGCAGTAAAAACAAAAATAAATGAACGTTGGACCAGACAACAAATCAGCAGGGGAGACAAGTCAGATCCATTCCAGTTGCTGAAACATAGCAGTCTCATCCAGTTATGAAATTCAAAACTTTGTTTTATAAAACATAAAGGACTGCCAGTCATATCAGCTGCCACATCAGCATGTCAGTATCAGCAAAGAAACTCCACTTAAGGTACATCACTGTTTTTGACTGAGGCTCCTCCACCATATTCTTCAGTACTTCCATGTACAGATTTGCCTGAGGTTGAGTTAAGCCCTTCTTCTGGATCCCATCCTGCTGAGCCTGAAATCAGTAGTCATTTAAAAATGATGACTCCCATGAGTCTGACGTGCACCAGATGCCTACCGACCTGAATCATGACAGAAATATAGAAACATAGAAACATAGATTGTATCAGAAGAAGAAGACCCTGAAGTCTATCCAGCCTGTTCATTTCCTTGCTGGCTCCATGCTTTGTCAAATGCTGGAATAGATTCAGAAATCCAGCTGCCATGGGGAGGTCACGTGATGTGCTGAGGCGAGTCAGACGTCCTCTGTGCCGCTCCCGGGCCCGAGCTACGATAGTTTTTTTTGTTTTAACCCTAAGGGTCTGCCTAATTTAGTCGCCTTCTGGAGGAGGTGCATTCATGATGTGGTCTAAATTCAGACTGACAAATTGTTTCTTAAAACCTCGGGGCACTGGTTACGAGGTTCGCTCTTAAAGCGCTGCAATCGGAGTTACAGGTCATGCGGTTTGAAGTTGAAATGGAGTCCGAAGCCATGGAGCCCCTTGCCGCGAGATCCCCCGTGACCAAGAGACCTAAGCCACAATCCCCTACCCCTACGGAATTTGAGGAGGAGGCAGATAGAGGAGGGGTGACAGGTCAACATAATGAGGATCTACAGGAAATTAAAAAGTTACTCCAGGGGCTAGTGGTGGACTTCGCTGCTGTTAAACCAGCACTACAATCTCTCTCACAGTGTATGGGGGATGCTGAAGCCAGGATTGCGTCGCAAGAGAGGAAGGTGCTGACGATGGAGCAAGAATTGATTCTGGCCAAAAAGCAAATCAAGAAGCTTGAGGATCGTATTGATGACCAGGAGTCAAGAAGCCAGAGAAATAACTTGGTACTGGCTGGGCTACCGGAAAGAGCTGAGGGGGCGGACTGTGTTTCATTTATTCAAGATCTACTTTTAAAGTTGTTGGGCAAGACACCATTTGGAGAAGCCTATAACTTAGAGGGGGCCCATAGAGCGCTAAGGGAAGTACCCCCACCGGGGGCGAGGCCCAGGGTGATCATTATGAGATTCCTCAACTTTAAAGAGAAGATGCATGTGCTGTCGAAAGTGAGACAGCTTAAATCTCTTCAATGGAATGGCGCGACGCTCTGGATGTTTCAGGATCAAACCCCCTCAATTAGAGAGAAACAGAAGGAATATGTGGAGATCAACAAAAAGCTTTATCTAGCTGGAATTAAATTTTGTTTGCAGCACCCAGCAACTTTGTCGGTGAGACTACAATCTGGAGAAAAGCGGTATCTGACCGCGAGAGACGCACTGGAAAGTCTCAAGTACTTGAACTCCCTAACTTATTTAAGCCTCAGACTTGATGTGGACTACCCAGATGAAACGGAGTTATGTGGACTTTATCACAGTTTGATTAGGAGTGCATGAAGTTTTCTAGGCCACTAAGCTCAATTTAGCTATGGCTGTATTGTTCTTTCTTTTTTTTTTTCTTTGCTAGTTTATTATTGGGTAGTAGCGTGGGGGCCACACCAAGTCTGATTGGCCTCTGTGGGTCATCTCCGGGGGTCTGGAGTTGGGGTTTGTGGGGGGGGTATCTGGTTTTAGGGGGCAAAGCTCAAGGGGTCGGTGATGACCATGCTCCACCAAAAGAAACATATAAGGATAGTATTGTTCGAGTCCCCCCACATTTGGTGTAAGCAGTGTTTTTTTTTTTTGCAGGACCAGTCTCTACTGCGAACTGACCCACCTGGGATGGCCAGCATGGTATTGCTCTAGAGTTTTCTTTTGAAATATTAAGGGGAATTTGAGGGAGCTGGGATGGCATGATAGGAGGGGAGAGTGATATGGGAAGTTTAGGTGCCGGGCAGACTCTTGCTGAGACAGGGCTAGGGAAGACGGGCGGGAGGAATCCAGAGGGAGGCACATCTATGACTGGTGAATTGTTAGGAGGGCGATCGAAGGATCGGGGGCAAGGGGTAGGGTGGGATTGGGGGTGGGGAGAAAGGGAGAGAGAGATTCTTCAGAGTGAGTAGTGAGGGAAGGCGGAACGGTAGGGTTTGTGCGAAATGGATCACATGTTATGATGTACTTGGTGGATAATGACTTGCATTAACATAATTTCTTGGAATGTCAAAGGTCTTAGGGGTAGACGCAAAAGAATGGTTATTTTGAGGCATATCAATTACTTGGGGGCTCACATAGCTGCTTTGCAGGAGACTCATTTGTTAACGGAGGAATTAAGCTGTCTCAAAAAATTATGGGTGGGCCAGGTGTATGGACAGGGTAAGGAAAAAGCATTCGGGGGGGTAGTGATTCTAATAAGAAATAATTGCCCTCTTGGGGTGGAACAGGTGCTGTCAAGGGAGGACAGTAGGGGGCTATATCTCTCGGGGGTTTTAGCTGGGAAAGCAATTTCCTTGGCTTCGATTTATGGCCCCACCCCTTCTTCTGCAGATTTTTTTGCCTCCATTGAAAGGGACATCGCAGCCATACCTACAGACTTACTTATTTTGGCTGGGGATTGGAATGTGTGTGCCAGCAACTTGGAGGATAGGATACCTCCATCTGGTAGGCCTCTTAGCAAGGCACAGGTCGCTTTAAATAACATGGTGGAGGCGATTGCCCTGGTGGATCCGTGCAGGACCCACTCCAAGAAGGGCAATTCTATGACTTTTTATTCTGGGGCTCACAAGTCCCAGTCACGTATTGATTTTTTTCTGGTTAGTAGTATGGTTCTTAGGGAAGTGAAGGGCATGACGACTGAGGCTAGGGTTTTCTCGGATCATTTCCCCATCTCTTTGCTGTGGGAACCAGGTCCCTCTCCTCCCAAGCCAGTTAGGTGGAGACTGAATGATTGGTTGCTCTCAGAATCTACAGTGCAGGAGGAGCTAGACGAGTACCTAAGAGGATTCATTCAGTTTCAATTACCATCTCTACAAAATCAAAAGCTGGCATGGCCGACATGTAAAGTGTTGTATGTAGGGGCAGTTCAGGCTCTGGCAGCTAGGAGGAATAGATTGAGGAAAGCAAAGGAGGAATTCATTTTGGGGGCAATAGATTCGTTATCCCCTCTGGAGGGGTCCTCAGGAGAAATTGATATGGAACTTAAAACCTTGTGGGGGGAATGGGTGGATATCTGGTATGGTAAGGTAGAATATTGGTTGGATAGGATACAGGCTAAATATCTTCTTCAGGGGGATGTTCCAGGTCGTTTGTTAGCAACCAGGATTAGGGAATGGGAAGCTAGCAGAACTATTACCTCTATTTGGCATGGGGGGAAATTGATAACGGACCCTCAAAAGATGGCTGATGCATTCGCGTCCTATTTCACTGACATATACGGGTTGGGAAATGCAGCTGGGAGGAGGAAAAACACTTTTCTTGAGGAATACCTCCGTGTTAGACAAAGAGCAGGCTAGGAAGCTATGGCTCCTATTATAGGTGTGGAGATACTGGGGTGGTACAGTCTTTACCGACTGGTAGAACTCCGGGCCAGATGGCCTTACGGCTAAGTTCTATCAAGCACATATTAAGAAGGTACTTCCACTTTTGCTGGAGTTCTTTAATACTATTATGCAAGAGGGTTTGTCCCATCCGCCGTTGTATCAGGCATTTATATCTTTGATTCCTAAGCCAGACAAACCCAGGGATCGGGTGGATAGCTATAGGCCTATAGCTTTAATGAACCAGGATATCAAGATCTTAACGAGAATTTTGGCTAACAGAATTTTGAGCATTGCTCCAAGCTTAATTAGTGAGGAACAGGTGGGATTTATGGGGGAGGGGGGCTCAGGATGCTCATAGGAAGCTTCATCATATACTTAGCTATGCATCAGATTCTCAATTACCTTTAGCGTTAATATCATTAGACGCCGAAAAGGCGTTTGATAGGGTTTCCCATGGTTTCTTGTTTGCTACTATGCGGAAGATGGGTTTTCCGGATGGTCTGCTGAAGGGTATTGAGCATCTTTATGCTGGCCCTGCGGCTAGGATTTTGTGCAATGGGTACAATTCACAAGAGATATTGTTAAAAAATGGGACTAGGCAGGGATGTCCTTTATCGCCAATATTATTTAATATTTATTTGGAGCCCTTACTAAGAGCTTTTAAGTAGGACAAACTTATAAAAGGGGTAAGGGTAGCGGGAAGGGAACTTAAATTTTCAGTCTTTGCCGATGATATTTTGCTGCATTTAGAGGACCCTGCCCTAAGTTTTGAGAGAGTAAGGGTCTTGATTGGGCATTTCTCGGCGGTGTCAAACTATAAGTTGAATTTAACCAAAACACAGGTTCTTCCCCTGACTCCGCATGTACATAGGGTGGATTTTGCTCTACTCAGTCTCCAGTGGAGGGTGGACGAGATTAAATATCTGGGCATTTCGATCATGGCAAATAGTGAAAGAGGGGCTGAGGCAAACATGGAAGGGGTGGTATCTGCAATAAGGGGAGATATATTGAGATGGAATAAGCTCCCCTTAAACTTTGCGGCTAGACTTGGCCTTATTAAAATGAATATATTGCCCAGGCTATTATACCCACTATATATTGCCCCGTATGATATACATATTACTTGGTTCAGGGTTATCAGGAAGCTCCTTACCGATTTTCTATGGAATTCCAAACCACCTAGAAAGAAGTATGACTCACTACGTTTGCCTCTGGTAATGGGAGGGATCAAACTACCTGATCTCCTAGTATATTATGTGGCAGGCCAACTGGGCTTTATGCTGCGCTGGGTTAGGGAGACTGATGGGGATGCATATACCCCAACATGGCTACAACTAGAGAGGCAAATGTTGAAGGAGTGGGGTTTCTTGCCCGAGGCATTGCTGTATGCTAACTTAGTTAAGGATTTCATCCAGGAGGGTGGGAACCCGATCGGGAAGTCATTGTGTGCGTGGTGGTCTTTTCTTACCCCTGCGCAGAGGAAAGCACAGTTGCAATCCTGGGACCAACCATTGCAGGGTAATCCCACTTTCAAAGTTGGGGGCAGGTGATAAGTGGGCGGGGCCAACCAGGTGAGGGGTCTTAAGGTGAGGGACCTTGTTCAAGGTAAAGGGTTGTTATTCCAGCCTCAATGGAGGGATGCCCTTTTTAAAGACTACCTTCTTTCGATTGCTGGAGGGAGTGGTGAGGAAGATTGGAGGGTTTACAGATGGCTCATTCACTTGGGATCTCCTGAAGGCAGTGGACCCGAAGGCAAACGCCCTTTCTCAGATCTATAGGAAGCTGATGGAGTTTGTTAGCCCGCCCTTGCCCATACAGGTGGCGTACTGGGACAAGGTAATGGCTCCCAAGAATCTTGTTTGGGATTCAATCTGGAAATATTATAGGTATATATAAATTCCTAAGTTTAGGACGATTAGTATTTTATTATTTCTGACCTTTATTTTATCCCGGCAAAACTATTTGATAGAAAGCTTAGGCAGATGGACCGTTGTTTTAGATGTGGGATAGAGGTGGAGATTTGCTACATGTGATGTGGGAATGCTGTAAAATCTCTCCTTTGTGGTCGGAAATTAGGCAGCGTATGGATCCAATGCTGAACTATTCAGAGTACATAACCCCGGAGGTGTGTGTTCTGGGTGATTTCTCAAAAATTCCCGGAGCCCTACCCAAATTCCACTTGGCTTTGATGACTGCACTAGTTAAGTCTTTTGTGGTCCAGCACTGGAAAGATGATCAGGAGTATTCCTATGGTCAGTGGGTACGGGATTTGGTGGTTACTCTGAGTAGGGCAAGGAGACAGCTCTGGGGTGAGGGGAATAAAAGACTATACGCTAAGAGATGGTCTTCTTTAGAAGCAATCTATTCACCACAGAGATTGCTGCCGGTCCGTCTGTCTTGCTCTGAGCAATAAGAGCTTTGGTGCTTAACAAGGGAATTGGGTCGACTAGTACTATGTTTTGTTTTGTTTTTTTCTCTTCTTTTTTCTTTGACTTCATTGAGCAAGATGGTCAATGCATGGATAACTTGAGATTCCATTATAGGCTAAAGGGGACGGGAATATAAGCCTTCCAGATGTTAGAGAGCGATGGGGACTCTCTCTTTCTAGGGAATGCGGCAGGACTCCACCTCTGATCCAACTTAATGGATGGTTTGATTTTTACCATCGGATGGGTATTGCAAAATGGCATATGTGGTGGCAGGGTGGAGTTTACTCCTGGTTTGGTCTCTTTTGTTTTTCCTTTTTTCTTCCTTTTATGCTGATTATGGAACTGCTTCTTGTTTATCTGTTTAGACTATATTTTCATGGTGGTGTTTGACTATTATGGATGGTGGGTGGTAATGCTTATACAGGAGTCGCTATTTGATTTGTGTATTGCCATGAGATGGATTCCTGCTGTGTATGTATATATGGGTCTGTACATAGTTCATACGGCCAGTTTTTGGGCTGTATACCCTGTTTTTTTTTTTTTTTTTCTCTTCAGGTCTTTACTTGTAGTTATGTAGTGATGTTATTTGTTAATTAAAATCCAATAAAGATTCATTAAGCAAAAAAAAAAAGAAATCCAGCAGCCATATTGGCTTGATCATCACTTCTCCCAAGATGTCAATTCCCCTTCTCTGCTTGTGTGTCCCATTATTACCTTATATCTGTTCCACCCAAGTTTAAACCCATCACAGTCATGGCTTCAACCACCTCTCTAGGCAGTTTATTGTATTCGTCCACTACCTTCTGTATGAGAGAATGTCCTCATGCCCCCAACCTCCCCTCACCAGTCTTCACCCATGCCTTCTAGTCACTGTACCCTCATTTCTCATGAATAAGTCTTTACAATCTACCCTTTTAATTCCTCACAAGAACTTGTATCTCTTAACCTTATCCACCTTCCCTCCTGATCTCCAGTTTACAGATGCAAAGGTATGCCAGCCTTTCCTCATACGATCTCCCTTGCTACCCCTGGATTATCATCATGGCTCGCCTTTGTATGGTCACTTTGTAGCTCCTGTCTTTCTTGAGATGTGCATCTCAGAACTGCACGAAATACTCCTGGTGTGGCCTTACCAGGGACCTGTGCTGGGGAAGTATCAGTTCCATCCTCCTCCTACCAAATAATGATGAGGAGGATGAGGATGATAATGTTGCTGAAAATGCTGATTATGAAAGTAATAATGTAGTACACTATTGGCTCCAGTTTCAAATTAAAAGACTGTCACCACAGGCACATCAGATTGTTAACGTTTCTCATAATCATACATCCCCTTTCACTGACTCTTCTCCCTTGACACAGTTAACTGTTACAGGAAGCAGTCAATCTAATATAAGTTCTACAGGTGTCTGCAGACTACCTCCTCCTGCCACCAGACAATTAGTATCATAAAAAAAATAATTGTCCACTTTTGTATTACAGTTATGACCTGTGTGCACAGGAAAGCAGGAAGCAGATGAGCCCAGTGTAAAAAATTAGAGATTATAATTAAATCTGTGCTGCCTTACTACTCAGTCTCTTTTTTTGTGGATTGCAGAGCAGGAGAAAATGCACCATGGTCATTTTTTACTGCATTAATTTAAATCCCAACTGCTGCTACTGGGTTCTTCATCATTCTGTGCTACACCATCACAGCTGCTAAAAGCGATACTGGATGGGTGAACCTAGTAAAAACAAGTTCACTTCTGAGTCATTATTTTCAGAGATATTCCTTTTATTGTTGAGTGTAACATGCAGTCAATCCAACACATATCAAACAATACTACAAGATAAATACCCAGCATTTTTTAAAATAAATGATATGAATAATATAAAACAATTGACAAAAAATCAAAATATAAAAAAAATATTTTACTCATACAATAATACACATAACATAGGTTTTCCAACTTTAAAACAAGCCTTTTCTGTTATACAGTAACCTATTTCAGATAGAACTTTATTACCTCTCCTTGATACATGAATATATATTGCATACTCCTTATGCCCTTTAATGGTAACATGGTTGCTCTAAGAATTGAAAATTGGCATACTGTGGATGATTTAACTGTCTCTAAATTATGTAGTCAGTTTGAGTGCATTCTGTTGGTTTTGTTGTGTTTGTGCATATTCCATTCTTCCCTTTGCAGCTTATAGTGGTAGCAGTCCATTCAGCAAGTTATCTCCTAACATGTTCCATAGATACCTACAGGAACAAAACTGCCTGGGACTGCCTGTGCTGCAGGGTGTCTCATAAAAAATCTCCTTAGACAGCTACAGAGATTTTGGAAAATAATTTGTCAAATCAACTCCTAGTACTGCATCTGACTCTTCATCAATTTGTTGGTGCCACAGAAGTACTCACACCACTGTCAATATTCTTGTCACTGTCGCTGAAAACATACCAGTTACATACTGTAACCAGGTGGAGAGATAACCTTTACTTAGTATGAAAAAGAAACAAACTGTTTGTGTTTGTTCTGTATAAATCTTCCATTGTTTCTTTCAAGAATTAAATCTGTTGGATTGATCAGGGCAAAATATTACACCTGTGAACATACCTGTGGGGCAAGGGTGGGCTGGGCAAAAGAGATAAAAAATGAAATCTGTTGGATTGATAATGGCAAAATATTACACCTGTGAATATACCTGTGGGGCAAGGGTGGGCTGGATAAAAGAGATGGGGAGGAAATGAAGCCCTAATTCACACTGACTTTTTAAATCCAGACCTGCCACGTAACATAACCCTGTCTTATCAAATTGATTGAATTATTTATTTGTTTTATATGAAGCCCCCTCCTAAAGAAGACATGTTCAGATCCAAATGATCTCACAAACTACAGGCCTATCTCTAACCTTCCCTTTTTAGGGAAGATTATTGACAAAGTGATGGTGCTGTGTTTGACAGAACACCTAGAAAAATTCAAACTCTACGAGCCTCTCCAGTCAGGTTTCTGGTCTCACCACAGCACAGAAACAGCTCCGATTTGAATCATGAGTGATCTACTCCTGACAAAGGATTGGAAAGACCTGTCAGGTTTGGTTCTTTTTTGATCTGGCATTTGCATTTGATACTGTGGATCATGGGGACTTGATTGAACATCTTAGGAGCTTCTGTGGTTTATCTCATAGAGTTTTAAACTGGCTTGAGTGTTGCCTGGAAAACCACAACTAGACCATTTTGCTGGGAAACTGCCATGCTGATCCTTCCCCAGCTGTGTGTGGCATGCCTCAGTGCTCGGTATTCTACCCATTGTTGCTCACCATCTGTATGCTTTTCCTGGAAGATGTGATCCTAAGGTATGGCCTGTCTTTCGCTGCTATGTAGATGACACTCAGCTCTACCTTTCAGTTAGACCTGGACAGAGTAATCTGATGGCTATGGTTGAGAATGCTATGCTGCAGATTGGGGACTGGGTGAATGCTAGTTGTCTGAGACTAAATCCCAGCAAAACCAAGTTACTTCTGGTGGGCCCAAACTGCCTGGTATCTTCAGAAAAGAATAGTTTTATCCTCACAGTAATTAATACAGAGCGCAGATAAAGGATGAGGTTCACAGTCTAGGTGTAATTTTTTGACAGCCATTTGGCTTTAACTTCACAAATTTCTGCTGTCACTGGTAGATGTTTTTATCACTTAAACAATATAGCTAGATTGTGTCCTTCCTTGACCAGAGTGGCCTGTGTACACTAGTGCAAGCTTTCATTACCTCACAAATTGACTACTGCAACATATACTATTTTGGCCTGCCTGCTACTCGGTACCCACTACTTCAGCTGCTTCAAAATTCTGCAACCAGGTTGTTAATGGGAACATTGAGGTTGGATCATGTTACTCCCATTTTGGAGGGTTACACTGGCTGCCAGTAAGATGGGTTTCTGAGTTTAAAATTCTGTTGATGGGTTATAAAGCCATAAATGGACTGGGCCCCTTCTACATCCATGAGCTGCTGGCCACCTACCAGGACAGTTCTTGGGGCAGAAGAGTTCTTCACTCAGAATCCCAGGGACTTTTAATTGTCCTCTCAGCGAGATTGTAATTGGCTGAGAACTGAGCATTCTCTGTTGCAGCCCCAAGACTATGGAATACTGTCTCAAATTCAATCTGTTCTGCCCCTTCAGTTGGAAATTTTAAATCTAAGCTCAAGGCCTGGCTATTTAGACGAGCTTTTTCTCGTGATTGATAGATAATGGTGATTTAATATTGTTGATTATAACTGGTCTGAAATGTACAGTATGCTATTGTGACTTTTATTTGTTTTATTGTGAAGCACTTTTAGCTCTGGAAAGGCACTATAAAGTTTTATTTGTCTACCTATATATCCATCTATGAACCTATGTATCTGTCTGTCTGTTACATTTTTGGTTCTGATTCTGGGTCTCATTTGCCTGTCTTAACTGAGCCCAAATGGTTGTAACTGGAAAAAATGGCTTGCAGACCCCCATAACCTAGCAGCAGAAAAACAGTGCCTGACTGGGGTTAAATTCATGGACATACAGTAATTAAGGCATTTGAACAAGTACAGTACTGTACTGTGCCACACATCATCCTAATGAGAAAGTAAGATAGACTGGTTATCTTCAGTCATGTATTAAAATGGGTGCCAGATTATCAATACACTATACTTTTATTTATTTATTAACCAGGAGAGACGCACTAAGCTGAAAAGCTTGTTTACAGGTGTGACATAGGAACACAAGGATGTTAAGTGACTTGCTCAGGGTCACACAGTATGCAAGTGGGGGCTGTGGGATTCAAACCCAGTTCTCCAGATTTGCAGCACAGAGCCTTAAACCACTGCGCTATACTATCTCCTCTACAACTAGTGAATATGCAGAACTTCAACCTGTGTGTTCCCTAAGGCTCTGTGATTGGACCAGTTATGTTCTCACCTTTGTAAATGACCACTTATCTGCATAAGCTGTACTTATCAGCGACAAACATCACTGATGTTGCAGATGTTGTACAAATAGTACAGTAAAAAGTAGATGAAATCAAAGCAATTTATCCTAAATGTAAACAAGGCAAACATCATCCTAACTGGAATGCAACCCAGACTCAGGCTAACACTGATACCTTCTGGATTTGATACCTAGATTACCCCTTTCCTGCAGCATCAAATATCTAGTGCGCTGGTACAATCTCAAGTTTGATAAATAAATCTACACTAGATTGAAGAAATGCATGTTACACTTGAGATACTTTATAAAGTTCTGGTTTACTTTAAAGAGGATGTAGTTTTCAGGGCCTCTTAATGTCTGAAAGGCCATGAAATGCTCTTTCAAATGAAGTTTGGGGTTTACCTGTTAGTGTCAACTGTTTGGAGATATTCATATCTAAATCAACCATATTTAAACATAGGCATCAGCTATACAATGGAAACAAGACAAAACGTGATGTCACAGTTATACATGCAGTGCTTAAAGAGTAGGTATCCACTTTCATTAAATAGGCAATTTACAATTGTATTAGTTATGTTTCAGTGTATTAATAAAGGACTTTCTACATTTATTATAATTGTTTTGTTTGTGCATTGCAAGTAGTGAGTTTCCACTTTTATTTTCAGACTGCTATTAAAGTAAATTTAGTGGGTTTTTGGAGTAGTACCCACTGGGGGCCTTCTAGGTCCTTCTCTCTCAAATGTCCAAGGTGGCCTGCCTGTATTGCTGTTTTGACCACATTGGGTACTGGAGCCTATGATTAATGTGGTGTATCTGTCTTGGGTAGCAACAAGGGATACCTGGATACTGACACACAGGACTTCATCCCCAGGGACTACTGTATTTTCCTGGCCCACACAGTCTCTCTCCATAACAAAGACACGGAACATAGCAATGCCCCTAACTAGGAAAAATTAGGCAAACATATAATAATGTATTAACAGTGAGGCGAAAGAAAAAACAAGGTAACAACTGAAAAACTGTAAGGAAGGGGACAGTAGTAAATCACATGCCCAATATCCTTATACAATCCCACCATGCTTCAACAGTCTTGATATGATCCCCCACCTGGCTATTGCAACAGACTTTATTCCTCAAAGCCCTTACGGAGCTCCAAGAATACAGTGGGTTGACACCTCACCAGATGAGCGCTGCAGGCCTGGTAATGCAATAGTCAATGTGGTAAATAGGTTGGCAGGTACTTGTAACAACAGTTAAATTTAAGTGATCACCATTTGTAAACAAAAAGGAAACACAAATCCCAAACATTACTGATTATCTGCAGCCTAGGCCTGTCAAAGGAAGCATAGTCCAACCCAAGATGTCTGAGACACCATCCATAACACTAACTAAACCCCAGGGATTCACTCAGAATCAACTCTCAGATGAAGTGACCATGTCCTCTGGAAACATCTGCCACACTCTTTCTTTCTCTCTGCCCTAGGATCTCTGTGGTGCACTTTCCTTATGCAAAGCAACATGGCTACTGACTTTCCCCCACCTGCACCTTATTTAGCAGCTGGATAGCAGTTCTCCTTCTCTGTCTCTGTCTCTCTCTCTCTTTCTTGATGGATGTGTAGCATTGAGACTCAAAGAAATCCATTAGTGAGGCACTGGCATCAAAGGTCACAAATGTCTGGAGTTAACTCCCAAAAAGAAAAATCTCTTGGGCAAAACTCATCCAGCTCTCCTAGAAATGCCTGTTCTCTTTGTCAGCTTCAGATTGGCATAGCTTCTTCCAGAAGTCAAGTGTGCATACAACTCTGGGGACTACCAGGAATGCAGTCTACTGGTAGCCAGTCAGTCTGTGGCTCAGAGTCTCTCTTGTCATGCAGACTGAGCAAACTGAGCTGAGATCCTTGTTTTCTCTCTCTTTTGGAGAGTTCTGCACTCAACATTTGATTGAGCAAAAATGTTCTGGGGTGAGCCGTGTTTTAGAATGATGACCCAGTTTAACCAGGTTTACGTGCTAGCTCTTGCACTCTGACCTTAGGACTGGTTAACACTCATTTCCAACAACACAGCATGTCTCTTATTTGTGAGTCACCTACACACCTAATGTTCTGAAACTGACATCAAATGCTGCAAGAGAATTTGCTTAAGCTTTAAAAACATACTTGCATCAGTATGGACCACATTAATCCATTGTTGTCTAGAGTGGCTAGTCTGGCACAACCAGGACTGAAAGAGTAAGCCTCCAACTACTGATGGGGTAGTAGCACTTGCATTATGATTTTGGAAAAGCCCAGCTATAGAGATGCCAAAGTAAATGAAACACTTAATTTATTTCTATTGTTTTCAAAAGAAATAGGCACTTCTTTCAGTAACACTCTGCACCTTTTATATGTTTATAATGTTGTTGTCCATCTTATTCATTTTTCAATTTATATAAAAAATCTGTTTTCTTCTCATGTGAAATCTGATTTAGTTTAGTTTAGTAAAATTTTATTCTTATTCGTAATAGTATGAACAAAAATAGGATAAACGCCATTGAGTAAAAAACTCATGTTCAAGGAGGTCCAGCCTTAAAAATCTAATACATTCAAAGACTAACAAAAGCACATCACAATTAAATATAGTGTAACATAACCTAATAAGTAGCCTGTACAGTACAAGTTACTCAATCACACATACTAGCAATATACATACAATGATAATCATAATTTAAACATGTTAATACTGTATTTGTACAACCTAGTCAACAATACCCAATCCTCCTAAAGATGAGGTACTGTATCAGGATTTCCATTCATTCTTTTATATTAAAGTGCCTTAACTAACGTCCAGCATTTCAACATATACTTTACTCTTATAATTAGAGAAAACTCCCTCTTAACCAATTATTGACAGCACAGTTTCAATCTATGTATAGACTCTGCAAACCAATTTTTTATCAGCCTGGAATTATTAGGAACACCTCCATCTCTCATTTCTATAGGCAGTGTGTTCCAGATTCTAGGACCCCTACATAGAGGGGAAGTTCTACCCACCCCTAAGTTACATTTTGGAATAATATATTGCATGCCTCTAGAAGATCGTAATCCCTCTCTTTGTTCCCTAGAAGCAAATATATTCAAAATATAACTAGGCAGCCGGCCCGGTAGTACTGAGGGTTGAGACGCTGGATGCCACACCTCGCATTGTGATAGCGACCCGGGTTCGAAGCGAGCCGGGTGCTACAGGGAGAATCAGGGAGGGAGTAGGATTGAGCATCTGGAGGACAGCTGTCCTCTCCCTGGGGTGGGTTCTGGGGATATCCCGGTGTGGTAGTGGCCTCTGGAGGAGATCGGAGGTATCACCGATGCTGGGAGTGCATTGGGATGCGCATGATAGACGTCCACGTCTGCCATGTTGGCATCATTGCATGATCGCGTGTAGGGGGTACAAAAAAAGGAAATACCTCAACGTGCTCTATGATGGCCGGCTGTGTGGCACCGCCCGGCTCCATCCCTGGATGCTTCCTCAGATCAGGACCTCCCCCGGATCCTACGGCAGTGGCTGCATGCCCACCATGGCAAAGATTGCTGTGCAGGAACTGATGGGGTAGAGCTTGGGGGTTGGAGCAGAGCAGGGGCTGTGTGATTAGACTGGACTGGGGAGGAACCATAGCTAACACCTCCCCAGCTGCAGAGGAACAAGAAAAATATGTAGCAAAATATAACTGGGCAATTTTTTCTTATTTATTTTACCTATAAGGATTGCTAAATGTAAATTCCTCCTGTCCTCTAAACACCACCAATTTAGGGCCCTATACAAATCACGGTGATGTGTATTTCTGGGGACGTCGAGGAAGAAGTGGGCAAGTCTGTTGTACATCACATCCAGCCTTGTTAGCTCCATCCCCGACACACCCCCATAAACCAGAGATCCATAATCCAATACTGGCAGAATCATAGTTTCCACAATCCTTCATAGTGTCTCTTTTAGTTGTATAATACTTTAGCTTATAAAGCATTCCCAATTTCCTACTAAGATTTCCCAGTAAGGAATCCAAATGCTTATCCCATTTTAACCTAAAATCCAACCATACCTCCAGATATTTATAGCTTGTTACTCGTTGAATTTTCCTCTCCCATTTTAGTTCTAATATCTGGTTAGAAATAATATGTCACCTACAAAATCTTCTCACTTAGTACTTCAGAATAAAATTCCAACAGCTCCTAGTGCTTCAAGCAATAAAGTCTGCTAGAAAGTCATGACCAGCAGGGATTCATGTTTCATTACTTTCTGGTACTCAGGTGGGCTGGGGTATGGTGCCCCATCTTAGATCTGTAAATCCTGAACAAGTTCATCCATAAGCAAATCTTTTGCATGGTAACACTGAACCTGATAATTCCATCTCTGAGCCCAGAACTTTATTTGGTTCCCAGGACCTTCAGGACTTATACTTAATTCCACACAGACTGTTCCTCTGACTCACTGGGTGGAACACTGTATCAGTTTTGAGTCAAGACGTTTGGCCTATCATTGGTCACCAGGGCATTCACCAAGTATTTATCAGTAATGGCAGCTTTCCACAAAAGCAGAGGCATCAAAGTGTTCCCCTAAATTGATGACTAGTTTCTCTTGGGCCATTTGGTGCAGGACATGGATGGAGAAGGCCAGGGAGCAGGCCATTCAGATGTTCCAGCACCTGGGTCTTCTGGTCAGGCTGGAAAAATATTCACTGACCAGAAGCAGGTAATTGTGTTCATTGAGGTAGAACTAGACTTACTGGAAGTCAAGGTGTGCGTACCTCTGGAAAGAGCCAAGAATTTGTCATCCTTTTTCTGATGATACCAGGTTAGGCAGTTGTGCCCTACTGAGCATTTATTCAGTCTTCTAGGTTTCATGGCATCTACCACAGCCATAGTCCATGAGGCCCACTAGTGTGTAGGAGAAATTCAGTGGAAACTGGGCCACCAGTAGTCCCAGATGGACTCAGGTCTGGATCTGCATGTTTGGGTGGCTTGGCTGATGCTAGACACCATCCTGTGGTGGCCATACTCTCTGAACCTCAACAACCTCCCCATTCATCTATCCAGAGCCCTTGGTCACTCTCCCGATGGATACCTCCTTAATTGTCTGGGGTTGCACAACTTCAGGGCCCCAGAGTGCATGACATCTAGTCGCTGCATGAGGCCAAACTGCACATCCACCTGCTGGAGCTCTGAGCAGTGTACTTGGGGCTGTTGATACTTGCTCTGCTGGTATAACATAAGCTCCTTAATTGTCATTATGCATTGCTTCCATTCAGTCTCCCCTGAGAACCATGGGTCTTCATAAAAGTCCTGGCAATTGGTTGCGGGCTAAGATCAGATTTGAATGACTCCATATCTTTCCTTCTTTAGACCATCTTCCGATCAAAAATGTAATACAATGCTTTCACCTTGAGGTCTTTTTCAAGAATAAATTGTATTTTATTTTTTTATTTTACTCTTTGTTAACTGTGTATGGCCCACTAGGCAGAAGTGCCTGTTTTCAGGGGGAACCTGGGAGCAATCGGGAGATTAAATGACTTGCTCAGAGTCACACAGTATGCAAATGAAGGGTGTGGAAATCAGACCCTGGTCTGCTGGATGTACCAGTCTCATTCACAGCTCGTTACTCTAACCTCTAGGCTATACAGCCAGCCACTAGGGACAAGCAACCACAATAACTTATATGAATACTGGAATTAAATGTACATATACAGGTTATGAAAAACAGATACGATGTTAGAAGACAGGGAGACATAGTGTATCTATTTTTGTGAATGATGAAAATGCCATTTTCTATGTAGAGCATGCCAGAAAACTGTTCTAATGACCTTGGTTACAGCATAGCATGAAGTAATAGTTTAACACTGCATCACTAAGTTGCCAACCATGTCCAAAACACTTTAAGTGCCTAAGCATAGATTCTGACATTTACTGTACTGAAAATCTTGATGGCACTGCTACATTAATTTTAATTTCCAATGAATGGTAGTCTGTGTTTAAATCTGGCCTGCAGTGTGATGGAAATGACCTTCTGACGACAGGTGGTAGGCTGTTGTTTTGCATTCTGTTGCAGCAGGTTTCCAAGAATTTAAAAATGAGTCTCCATCCATGTAGACAGCTGCTTATAGCAACCTCACTAGTTTTCATTTTTTACCAGTAATGGAGTTTTTACCTGCAGAAAGTAGACTCATCTACAGCAGCAAGTAAGCTTCCAATTTATTTTTTGACCGCTGTAAACAACTTTGCAACTTGACTGCAGGCATTTGGGGGAAGACAAACAGAATACTGAAATTGAACAGTAAGATCTGAAAAATCCTATAACCTTCCCTGTGACATGTGTTCTGAATGCAGTACTTACAAAAGTATATCTAAGCAACAAGACATGACAGGGTAGGAAACTGTAGGATCTAGTCACCAGTGCCATGCCTGTTGTGTCTTGTGCCATAAGCCACACAAGAAGTGGTTAAACCCCACATGCCCCAAAGGCCTTATCAATACCAGAAAATGAGTCCTATTTATCCAAAAATTGCCTGTTGGAAGGTTTGATTCAGAAACATGGTCCCTATGCATGTTAGGCACACATGTTATTAAGTAGCCAGTTACTTTCATTATAGTACAGATTTGGCAGTGTGAATCCCCTCAGGTAAATCTCTATAGAGGACCAGGGCTGCCACTGAGAAAGCCAGGTCACCAGTGGGTTTCAGTCTGGATGGTGGCACTCAAAGCAGTCCTCATCCCTGTACTTAAGATCCCTTGAAGATGTGTGGGGAGTCAGGAGCTCATTGAGATATAGAGAACCTAGATCATTCAAGGCATTACATGTTAGTAAAAGCATCCAGAAGTCAATGTGCCTCCTGACTTGCAACCAGCCGAGAGCTCGTAATGAGGGGATGGTATGCTCCGACATATCTTGCCGGCCCATTCTAAACCAGTTGCAGATGATGCAATTGACCCCTAGGTAAGCCTCTGTAAAGCACACAGCAGTATTCAAGAAAAGAAAAAACAAAGCCATTGAATAGGGTGACAAGATGATCAGAAACAAGCAGGAGATGCAGCCTGGAGATATTGTTTTAGATGGCAAAAGCAGTTCTTGGCTAAAGGACTACAGAAGACAGCTGAGAGAGAAAGGACAACTGACTCAAGAACTATTCCCAAACTGCAAACCTCTTCTGCCACCTGAAGCATCCCCCCCCACCAAGTAGGGAGGCTGAGGTCACCTCAAATGACTGATGTCTACCTCTTATTTTCCATCACTAGCAACTCAGGTTTAGTGGGATTTAGAGCTATCCAGAAAAGTTGAGGGGGGGGGTTGCTTCTCATTAAATAAATTAAGTCAAATCAAAGCCCCAACATTTTGCCATATCCACCACATGGCTTCTTCAGGGGATGCTGCTTACAAATATTCCTGACCTTTCCTGTAACTCTTTTGTTACTGCTCTTTATATTGTTTTTGTTCTTGTTGTCTTTTCCTGATGTGAAGTTCAGGACCACATGCTGCAGTTTGAAATGCTTCTTTTTCTTTTTCTTTTTCTGCCTTTGCTAAGGCTTTTTGTTTGGCACTCATGCATAGCAACATCTCCATGCTGTCTGACCCTGATTTTCTCTAAACACTATTCTAAGCACAGATGTTCCATCCTACAGATGAAAATAATGTTATAATGAAACATAAAAAATACAACATTCTTCTAGCTAATTTTCTATCACAAATATATATTTATTGTCCTAGCTAGCACAAAAATAGTAGAATCTGATACTATCAGTTCAAAATGAACCTTAATAGATATCTCCTGGGACAGTAGGACTATATCCCACTAGATGTGGGAAGGTTGACCCACTGGGCTTCGAGCTTCTTTATACCTTTTATTACCGAGTATAATTTTCTATAACAAATATTTATTTCTTTCTCTAGCTGATTTTCTATCACAAATATTTATTTATTTTTCTAGCTCATTTTCTATCACAAACATATATTTCTTTTTCTAGCTAATTTTCTGTTATAAACATATATTTCTACAGTGCCATCTAAGGCACAGCATTGTCATTCTGATACAATGTTTGACACTCAAGTACTAATTTGCCCATGAAAGTAATTTTTAAAGTGATTTTCCAGTTTTCGCTAACCACTAACCACTGGCATCAGCAGGACTAGTATCTCATAACACTCCCAAATCATTTTAATTCTAGGACATTCCATTCTTAATTACTAAAGTCATTTGCATCTGGGTTGGGTGGGTCGGCAGTGACCTGGTTTGGATTCTGACTCTGATTTATTTCCAAAAGGTTTTGATTTACTCTGATGAATTGGAGGCTTATTTTGAGTCTATCTGAGTATAAGAAATCCATCAGTATTCTTTTAGATCCTGCTGTTAAAAAGTAAAATAAAATTCAACTTGGAAAAAAATTGTGTCTGTATTTTTGTATCATTTCAGGGTCAGCAAGCAGCCAACAGCCATAAAAAAGAAATATGTAACACTCACCAGTTCTGTAGTAGTGAGTCACTAAACAAGGAGGTCAGGGCTGGGTACCAAAAAAAATAACACTTTTTTTTTTTTTTCCAGTCTCTTACCGAATACTCAGTGAACTTTCATGACCAACAAACTGTATGACAATAACACTCATGATACTGGCTCACTGAAGGGAGCCAACCAATTAGGGTCTTTTTTGTTTGGTTGACTGTTCTTGTCAATCCTGTGTCAGCCAGAGTGCCATACAGGTTTTGAAGGAGTGGGTGTCATCCACATCTCAGACTCTGTGTTGCCCATCTCTGTAGCCTGAACAATTATTTGGAAGGCGCTCCACATGAGTACATCACAGACAAACTGCTACAAACAACACAGCACTCAGTAAAAACAGTGAGCACTAAATAACATCACCTAACCATGGAGCATGATCTCAGATTGGGGCTGGGGGCTGGCAAAGTCCTACTCACCTGCCCAGATGTCTCCCCATCCCAGTACCATGCAGCAGGAAAAGAAAACAGACATGTCATTTACACAGTATTATGTTGGTGGCTTCACCCCACAGCACCCCACAAGGGGAGGGCTTTGCCCCTGCACCCACTTAACATATATATATATATATATATATATATATATATACATATATATATATATATACATCCTCTGAGATGTACCACAGGTAAACAAAAAAAACACTGTAAGGGGGAAGACTTGAACTTGATCCAATGGCCATCCCACAGATTCATGGCCTGTCACTCTAACCACCATGCCATGGAGCCAGCTGGTTTACTCCCCACACAATGTAACTGTTAAAGTGCTGGGCCTGAGTATAAAGAGCTCCCTCTAGAGCACTGTAATGGTCACATTATAATTCTCTGAAGCTCTTTTCTCTCATGTGGTTTTTATGGTGCGCTTTTTACTGTGCTATAATTAACATGTGCATTTGACTGGCTACCCTAGGAAGGTCATAGTAGTGATGAACAGATTTTGAAGAGGGGGTTGTCACGTCTCAGATTCTGTGTTGCTCATCTCTGTGCCTGAACTACTACTAGGTCATACTGCTGTACTACATTTTGAAGAAATGTGTCACATCTTACATTCTCTGTTGCCATCCCTGTGACTGAACTACTACTAGGTCATAGTGTCTCACATTTTTGGAGGGGGGGTGTCGCATCTCAGACTCTGTGTTGC
Organism: Neoceratodus forsteri; assembly: GCA_016271365.2. Classification (NCBI taxonomy): domain Eukaryota; kingdom Metazoa; phylum Chordata; order Ceratodontiformes; family Ceratodontidae; genus Neoceratodus; species Neoceratodus forsteri. Next base: position 721,618,663 of record CM028131.1, on the reverse strand, counting down.
CCATCTCTGCATCCAAACTAATACTACTAATTACGTCATTGAGTTAGACCCCAAAAAATGAATTCAGAATCAGAATCTGTTATGGAACACGTGGCCAGCACCAGCAGTATGGCTGAAATTGGCATGATGAGAAATGCTCCACCTCAGTTGTGTGGAGCTATTGTTACAGAAGTCCTAAAAATGAATGTTTTGCTGCCTTCAGCTTTTGTTATCAGGAAGTTAGAAGGGAAAGCGAGGGGCCAGTTCAGGACAACATCACTAAAAAAATATTTGAAACAGAACATCCAAACATTCTGTTGGGCAGCAGGCCTGAGTAAGGGAAAAATATCTGTGATGAAAATAATCCTACAGACAACAGTGAGGGTGAAGAGACTGAGAGACAGGGCAGAAAAAAACATGTTCAACTTACTGACAAAAGAGTTTGGACAAGCTACAGCTTCGCCACTATAATGCTATGTTTTTTGCGCCCCTGCATGAACTAAATAGCAGACCGTTACTGCTATGCTTGAATAAAAAACTGCCCACAATAGATCACATCAAGTAACATTAAACATTAATCATTTAACAGTTGAATTTATTGCCAAGGCTCTGCAACTATGCTCTGTGGTGGAAAATGAAGGTTTTAGTGCCCTTTTAAAATATTTTGCTCCACTTAACTTACAACATACCAAGCCATAAATATTTTGCAACTGTGGCTGTTCAAAAAATGTGCAAATGTATGGAAATTAAAATAACTGGCTCTTAAAGAGAGTGAATGTGGTGTTGTGTACCTGATACAAACTTTGTGGGAGGGTGAATAGTGGTGAGGGAATAAGAGAAAAGCAAAGAGACCTACAGAAGCTAGAGTGGTGGTCAAAGGTCTGGCAATTAAAATTCAATGTCAAAAAGTGCAAGGTATTGCACCTAGGGAAAAGAACTCCAAGACAGAGTACTGGATGGCAGGAGAGTGACTTTATACTACAGATGAGGAATGGGATCTGGGAGTTATCATTAGCAACTCATTTAAGCAATTGAGTCAGTACAACAAGGCCTATAGAATGGCTAACAATATTCTGGGATGTATTGGGAGGGGTATTGATAGCAGAAGAAAGGAGGTTAGACTTCCCCTCTGCAAATTACTGGTGAGTCCTCACCTAGAATACTATGCTCAGTTCTGGAGTCCTCACCTCAGAAACGATGAGGATAGATTGGAGACAGTGCAGCACAGAGTAACAAAAATTATTCAGAACCAGCAAGGCAGATCCTATGAGGAGCACATCAAGGCACTAAAAGTGTACTCACTAGAGACCAGAAGGGAGAGGGGAGATATGATAGAGACCTTCAAGTTACTTAAAGAAATTAATGAAGTGAACTGTGGGGAGCTATTTTGCCTGAATACCAACTCACAGTCATGAGGACATGAATGGAAATTAACGTGAGGTAGATTTAGAAGGAATGTGAGGAAGTACTAGTTTATGGAAGGGGTGGTGGAACCTTGCAACTGTCTGTCATCTGAAGAGGTGGGTGTGAAAAAAGTCAGGGGATTCAAGCAGGGCTGGGACATAATGAAGGGAATTGTGGTTACCAGGGGTGACAGGACCAGGGAGGAGAATAGAGAAATGACAGGAAGGGCTAGTACCCTGGAGGAACTGTAGGTTCCAAGGATTATAGGGAACATGAGCAGACTGGGTGGCCCTCTTGTCTTTTTCTGCCATCATTGTCTATGTTGCTGTGAGGACAAGTTATCAACTCAAACCACTGATTATATGTGCATCACAGTATATTGGGTGGCTCAACGGTCTTCAAACACCACCTTAAGCAGCAGTGTACAGGAAGGAAGACAAGGAATGGCAGCTGTTTGTGTTTGGTAAGCATCACACTGCTGAAAATATTTTGGAAGAGTTACATGAAAAAAATTGAGTGGTTAAAGGTCCTGGGACAAAATACTGAATTTGTGGTTTCAGACAATGGCACTAATATTGTTAGTGCATTGAAACATGCTAGTATTACTCACATTCCATTCTTTACCCACTGATTACATCTGTTACTACAAGCTTTGCTTTCCAATGCGAACAATATCGTAACACTAGTGGAAGCTGCAAAGAATATCTGTGGCCAATTTAGTTACACTGTAAAATAACATGTATCTTGACTGACCTCCAGAAAAAAATGGCTTGCCGATACAGCAACTAAAACAAGATGTTCTGACAAGATGGAACTCAATGTTTTACACATGTGAGAGACTTTTCCCGCAAAAGAAGGCAGTCCATGAATATACCATGGAGCACATCGTAGCAGGTGGTGTTGTGCTGAATACATTCCATTGGGGCCTCATGGAGCATCTTACATTGCTCTTGACTCCCTTTGAGGAAGCAACTTGACAGATTAGCAAAGAGAATGTAAGTCTAAGACAGGTTATTCCTATCATAAATTTACTGAACAAGGAACACAGGAGGCTGCGTAGAGGTTATGAACAAAAAGGAGACAAATCTGTTGTATCCCTTACAAACCGACTGATACAGCAATTACAAAATTGCAGAAGACTTAACAGTATCTAAAACAGATTTCAGATCAGACATATGTACATTTCTACAGATATGTTCTACATATTTTTAGAATTCAAAGATATATGTCTTACACTTTGCACAGACATAGTATCATAGTATTGTGTCAGTAGAAAATGACCATCCTGGCCATTCCAGTCTCCCCATTTTCCCCCTCTCCTACTTGTCACTGGTGCACAAGGAGCTTATCCTCTGTCCTTTAACCAACCCTATATGTCTGTCCCATGCTCCTTTGAATCTCTCCACCATTTCGACACCTACCACCTTCTCAGGTAATCTGTTCCAGGGTTCAGACTGTCCCTGGTAGTCTAGTAGCCCCCCTCCCTCCCGTGTCCCTGATCACCGGAATAATACCATTATTCATCTCCCTGGTAGTCTAGTGGTACCACCCTGCCCGTTGCCGCGATCATGGTACAGTGTCATATCATCCATCCCTGGTGATCAGTGGCACCCCACCCCTCCACCCACACAGCACCCTTGCCCACCCCATCATTGGCAGGCAGCAGCAACCTGCCCACATACCACCCATCTGCCCGACGAATGACAGTTACAGTATGGGCTGTAAGCCCATTGGTCCACAGTGTGAACCAGTGGGCTTGCAGGGCATACTATACTAGACAGTCCCACATATGTGAATGAAGTGTGCATCTGTAATCACAACACTTTCTATGTGTAGCAGAGCAGAAAAGCTGGCAGCCCCTTGTTTCATCACAGGCAGATCCAGTGTGCTTGGCTACCTGTCTTCATGCCTCTTCTATTTCTCCTTATCTTCCCTTAGCAACAAGAGTCAGATGAGCTGAAACCATCACCTGCTGAACTAAAGCAGTTACTACAGTCAGTGGGTTTGGCTGTAGGGAGGACTGGGGGAAAGTTAGTGAGGGTAGGATACTCTCTTCCCAGTGGCGGGACTATTGATATTGTGACCTCGGGGCTTAACTTCCTTCAAAACCCCTCATATACACAGGGCTTCAAGTCATGCTTTTCTTCATTTATAGACAGGGGTGGCTCCCTACCAATGGTCTTTAAAGACTGCTGTCTTTTTCTTCTTTCCCCCGACTTAGTCCTCATACACATTCTTTGCTGTCCTTTCAGCTCTCAACCCTCTGAGTGGAAAAGAAAACACTACTGTCTTTCTTGTATTTTTTTTTTCAAAATCAATAAGCTTTATTAGAAGGAAGGTTTGTCCTTTGCCGGTCATGACAAAGAGAAAGGCACATATTATATGATAAGATATTATGGAGTTACAGAATATAAAACTAGTATATAATTATACATTTTATAGCTCTTGACATTGGAAAATGAACACAGAACTACAAGCTAAGAACTTACATAGTAAACTGGTAACAGACTCAAACTTATCTACCCTCTTTCCTACCAATCCTTCCTCCCTTGTCACCATCCCTTCCTCCCTCCCCCCTCCCTCTCCATACACAGGATACTGAGTTTTTAGACACGTTAATATCTTTCACCAATGTTGAGAACTATGGTGTTCCTAATACTGTTTTTATCTCTGTCATGGTATGCTACAGTACTTATTAATTCCAGCCAGTCAGATAGTTAACAGAGTGTACAAAGGTGCCCATACCCTTTGGCAGTAGCACAGATCTTTAGCCAGATGGGCAATGGTATTTTCTGCTTGAAGGGCAAATAGTATCTCTCTGAACCAGTCTGTGAGGGAGGGAACACTCTGGTCCAACCAATGTCTCAAAATGACCTTTTTGGCACATAAAGATATCATTGCCATATGCTTACGTTGATTGCCAATCTAGAAGTTACCATAGTCTCCCAATATACATGCTTCTGGAGTAAAGGCATCCAAGAGACATAGCATGGGGTCCATTTTGGTTCTGATAGCATCCCAGAACAGCAAGATTTTCTCACATTCCCCTTAATGTATGTAATAATGTGCCAGGGTGTTCCCAACACCTAAAATACAGATTGGAAGAAAGCTTTTCCATTTTATATAGCTCGACTGGTGTATAGTACAAATCATGTATAACATAAAATTGTAGAATACAATACCTGATCCATTTTATGTCCTGATAAAGTTGGGACCAAATCTTGGGCCATGAGCATGGGGTAGATGAACTAGACAGTAACGCCTGATCCCAAGTATAATGTGGGAGGCCCTTTAGATTTTTCATGCCATCCCTGAGGAGACGGTAGAAAAAAGAGATAAGATGGGAAAAGGGTAAGCTGGAGATAGTTGACAATATAGGCCCAGCCATATTCTGATTCTATAAAGAAAGGATGTGTGTCAATTGGATGTATTTAAAACAGAAAGAGGCAGGGAGTCCGAATTTTATACATGCTGCCTGGAAGGACATAAGCTTATGTTCAGTGAGTAGATTGCTGACCCTGAGGTAGTTTCCCGGTGGCCAGAAATGATGTTTAAGGGGTCGCTTGCCAATCTTAAAATTCAGGTTGTTAAAAATGGGTTGTGAGACATCCTTTGTCAATGTTGTCTGAAAAGTACAACAAATTTGAGCATGTATTCGGAGTGTGATCTTAATGGGGGTAGTCTGGAGACTCCTAGGAACAAGATTGATGGGCACGTAAATAAGAGCTCCAAGATCATATGCATGAGACTGACTGAGGGACCTTTCTATTTGTAACCATAGAGGGGAATATCACATTGGGTCCTCATGTGATTTGTCCATCACCCAATGTGTAAGAATTGTGCAGGCGTTAGAGAAGTAGTAGAGAAGAAAGTTGGGAAGTTGTAAACCTCTTGCTTCTTTACTTCTCTGCAATTTGAATAGAGCCCTTCGGGGCGGTTGGCCACACCATATAAAGTTGGATATAAGTCTGTGAACCTGTATAAACTATTGTTTTGGAAGAAAGAGAGTTGTAATTTGTAAAGGATGTAGCAGCCGGGGGAGAAAGTTCATTTTTACCACATTTATTCTTCCCCAAAGGGAGAGGGGAAGCAGATTCTAATGGGCTAAATCTATTTTAATTTGAGTTAAAGTTTTGTCCAGATTATACTGCTTCATTGTGGACTCAGAGCAGGAGAGATATATCCCTAAGTATTTCATTTTGTCTTTAACCCAATGAAGACCTAAATGGGAAACTTCAGCTGGGAATGTGCAAATGTTCAGGGGCATTACTTCCATCTTATATATATTGAGTTTATAGTTGGAGAACTGACCGAAAGCCTCTGTAATCTCAAACGCAGCAGTGGTTGATGTGGAGGTATGTGAGACATGAAGCAGTATGTCATCGGCATATACTGAAAGTGTATAATGGTGAGGTTCAATAGATATACCAGCGATCAAGGGAGAAAGATTCATATGCCTAATAAGCAGTTTCAGATAAAGATCAAACAAAAAGGGGGAAAACGGGCATTCCTGTCTGGTGCCTTGCTGGAGAATAAAGGGTTGTGAAAGAAGACCATTGCAAAGTACCCATGCAGAGGGATTGGCATAAAGCACTTTTATCCAATTAATACATTGTGGGGAGATGCAAAATTTAGGCAACAGATAGAAAAGATAGTCTCAGGAAACTCTATCAAAAGCTTTCTCTGCGTCCAGGGAAACCAAAACAGATAGAAGCAGGGATTCCCTGGACGCAGAGATCAGATGTGCTAATTTGCACATATGATCAGAAGAAACACTACCTGTCACAAAACCCACTTATTCCCTACTTATGAGTCCTTGCCATACCTTAGCGAGTCTATTGGCTAGAACCTTAGCCAATATTTTCAGGTCTACGTTGATCAGGGAGATATGTCAGTATAGTTAACAATCTGTATTGGGACTCATCCCGATTTGGAAAGAACCACAATTGTGGCATCATTGAGGGTATAGTCTGAGATGCCATGTTTGTGCATGTATTTATATGTATTTAAAAGGACTGGTGCCAACTGCTTCTTGAAGATTTTAAACAATTCTGTGGTGTAGCCATCTGGGCCAGGGGCTTTATCTGTTGGAAGGGAGACTATAGCAGAATTTATCTCCGCAATAGAGATGGGAGCTTTAAGTTGCTCCGTCTGGTTGGGATCTAACTGAGGGAGTGGAACAGATTGTATGAACTCATCAACTTTAACTGGATTGAAAGGGGTGAATGATAAAGAGTACAATGCCTTGTAGTATTCCTGGAAGCATTGCACTATTTCTCTGGGAGAAGTAAGTATTTTTCCCTGTGAGTTATAAATGCATGGGACTATTCTGTCCACGTTCTGCACCTTAAGGTGAAGAGCCAATAGTTTCCCTGCCTTGTCTCCCTGATCAAAGTAGTGGATTTTGGCATGTAGTAGTAGATGTTCAGCTTTTTCTGTTAGAAGAGAGTTATACTGAGCTCTGAGAATTTCAAAATTATGAAGCTCTTCAGGGTTTGGGATGTTAGAGAGTGCCATCTCTGATCTTCTTATTTCTTGAAGGAGATTGGATGTGATCTGTGAAACTATTTTCTTTCTGATGGTGGCCAGATGGATAATCTCCCCCCTTAAGAAAAATTTAAGTGCACTCCAAAGCTAGTCAAGTTTCAGCATGGAAGGAGTGTTATCAGTGAGAAAGTTAACAAGGAAGTTAACCAGATGGGAAACCAGATGATCTGACTGCAGAAGTTGATTATTGAGTCTCCAGACATTGTCCTTGATTAAAATGGAACCTGGATTCCAACAGAATAGAGTGGGATGATGGTCTGAGATGACCTTGGGAAGATAGTTACATGACAACACAGAAGAAATGTGCCCAGAATCCAAAAGGAAGTAGTCAGTTTGAGAAAGCGAATTGTGGGGTATGGAATGAAAGGAATATTCTCTTAGAAGGGGGGATAAAGTTCTCCAGGGATCTACCAAGCCCACCAAATCCATAATTTCTCTAAGGGCCAGTTGCGCTGGTGAGAGAGATAGATTTAGACTTCTCGAGCAATCCAATGTGTTGCTACATACTAAATTCCAATCACCTCCCAATACTATGTGGAGGGAAGCCCATGGAATCAAGTTATTCATGAGAGAGGTAAAAAACTGGGAGTCTTCCATTGCTGGACCATAGATAGATCCCAGTACCAAATCAGAGTGGCACAGTAAGGATCTGATCAAAAGGTATTGACCCTGAGTATCCACAATGGTATTCATTAGATGGAAGGGGACCCATTGTGCTATTAGAATTGCAACTCCTTTATGGGTATCGGGGTCTGCCCCCATTGCCTGGCCCACCCAAGTCCTTCTAAGTTGGAAAACCTGAGGGGGGTGCAAATGGGTTTCCTGAAGGAAAGCCACATCAATGTCTAATTTATGGAGATGTAATAGTATTTTTGCTCACTTAATTGGAGACTGGGCACCCTTCACATTCCATGAAAATACTTTGTAGTTATCCATGAGATTGATAATAGTCAGAAAGATGCATCTCTGCCTTCAAGCTGTCTAGGAAATATGCATTATTTGTCTTGTAAATGACAAAGTACTTCTTTACCCTTGTTACGGTATCCCTATCCCTTCCCCCATTTCCAAACTAAATCTCATCCCCTTCCCATTCCTCACTCATGTCTTCTATGTCCCCAATCCCACAGCATTTCCAAATAATCCTCTTATGGGATGTCCTGATGCGTGACCAGCTGAAATCTGCAGTCCTCCAGTAAAAAAATAAAACCTAGTAACTAATCTATAATATGCCCCTGGAACAGCAGTGGGAACACCCCACCCCTTACCTCAATTTGTGATCCTCTGCTGAGGTCACAAATACCCAAACTGACCTCTTTCCTGCCCCCCCTCCTATCCATATATGACCCAAACATTGCAATTTATACCTTCGAAAAGCAACAGTAATTTATGCCAAAACTACTGAGAAGCTCAACATTTAGGGAAAAAGAACTACTCCCAATTTTTAACATGAGTTCGGATCTGTAAGCCAATCCTTCGGTGCTACTGTCCAGTTCATAGCAGCAAGAGACTCTTGCACCCTCTGTGGCAGGTCCCGGGAACCAGTTTGTCAGCAATCATTGGGCTGACTGGAGAGAGAAGGGATTTAATTAAAGAACGTTGGTTCCCATCAGTGAGGACACTATACTATACTATAAATAATTCAGGTCAAAACAATATGGGAATAGACAAAAAAAAGGGGAGCAATTAAGTAGTCTATAGTGTCAAAACAAGCACAAATTACTTAAGACTGAGACTTTGCTGCCCTCATATGGTGAGTCCAAAAACAAAATACATGCTTCGGCAAATGATCGTGTAGCCATATCCTGACCATTTATGCCTGGAACAGTACCATTGATCCCCTAAAAGAACAACAATAACACATACAGAGGCTGGTGGGAAGATTAACGATGTAGGAGGAAGAAGTAACTGTCTACGTTAAACACAGACTCGGGTTTGTCAGCCAGTACTTTAGGACTATTTTCCGGTTCCTGGCAGCAGGAAAAAACTTGCATCCCTTGTGACTGATGCAGAGGAGCAAGTCAGGCTCGGGCCCTGTGAACTTGTAAAAGGGGAAAATTAGAACAGTTGGATGTCTGTCAGTGTCAAACCAAGCGTAAGTAGTTTAAAGTTGGGATTTTACTGCCCTCGTGTGGTGGTTCCAGGAAAACATTTTTTCAGCAATCAATCATGTAGACTTTGTGTGCTGTCTGCTATCCAGGGCTGGGTTGGATAGGAAGTCCTCAACAAACGTGGAACAAGTCAGGGAGTAAAGATCGCAATGCAGGAAGAGCTTGCTCAGTGTAGTCAAAACTGTGCCAGAAACTGCTGTAGTAAACGGATAGGTGTGCTGGATATTGTACTTTATATTTGATACTGGCTGCTATAAGTTTAGTGACCATTGGATGGTACTCTGCTCTCCATTGTCTAATAGATGCTGGAAGGTCTTGGTCGAAACGTAGAGGTTTGCCCTCCCACAAAACTTCTTGAAGTTCCCAGACTTTACTCAGAAAATGGACCTTGTCCAGGTAATTAAGGAATTTTAGGATCAGGCATCTTGGTGATTTTCCAGCAGCTGGCTTGGGCCTAAGAGACCAATGGAGCCTCTCAATGATGTATGTGGTGTTGTTGGGAGAGGGCCCGGCAATTTTATTTAACATTTTCTGTAAAAATAGCATTGGTGCTGATCCTTCAGTGTCCTCTGGAAGGTCAAAAATAAGGATGTTATTATGGCGACTTCAGCCTTCCAGATCTTTTAATTTGGCCTCCATACATTGTAGCTTTTGTATTAGATTGGTGATCTCAGGTTCTGCTTTTGTTTTCTAGCCTTCTAATGAAGTTGTGTGGGCTGCCACATCTGAGGTAGCTCTAGTCGCATCGGTGAGGTCTCCTTGCATAGATCTGAGCTCCAAGGTGAGCTCCTGTAACACCATTTTGAAACGGTGCAGCTCCTCAAGAAATTTATTTTTGGTGAGTAAAGCTGAAGTTGCCTGGTTAGTTGAGGAAGAAGCGGACAATTTTGTTGTAGTGCTGGGATGCCCTTTAGATCATTTATGGGCTTTCCTCAGGGTCTGTGGCGGGGTATGCTGGGGTGGAGTCTGGCACATTTCTACCTCCATGTTGATGGAATAGGCCGCAAAGTTTGAAGCGATCGTCTTCGCTGCCATTGTTAGCTTTCTAACCCAACTTCACCTTGGAAGATCGGAGAGGCAATCTGAAGTTGATATTACTGATGCACTGGCAGGTACAAGAAGTTAAATCAGGAAAAAGCCAGAAAAACAGGAGTTGAGGTGGGAGCCATTCACCAGAGCTGCTAGCCCTTCTATGGCATCACGTGATCCTAATGTCCTCTTTCTTGTCTTTGCTCTGCAGACTTCTTGACAACTATTCAGAATGTCCAAAAGGGGGTATTTAAAGAGGTTCTGGGCTTCCTAAACCCACCAATAGAATGCTAGGATAAATTATAATCTGTCAATCCCTCCATCCCCACTTTGAAGCCTGATACATTTTCATAAGGGTCAGGGTGACGCCATTAAAGCAAAATGCATTTATACACTAGCCTATCTAAAAAATAAGCGCAACTCACTATTCTCTAGGTGTCTAGTTTTTTATTCTTTGGTTTGGAGCTTTATCTGGTTTTTAGGTTTCAGCACCACCTCATTGCCTGTGTCCCCCTGTTCTCTCATCCTTGGATATTCTAAAGAGCTGTGTTTAATCTGATGGCTGGAATCTTCTTTTTTCAATGAAAAGAGTCTTTGTTCTGTCATTCAGTACCCATACTGTGGCTCATGTTCCCCAAAATCCTCACCCATCTTTGTCCTTCTTCTCTGGATTTATCAGTAATATCAGTACAACTTCTTGGATATGGCAACCAGAACTGAATTTAATACTCAAGATAAAGCCTGGCCGAGGATGTGTACTGTGGCAGTAAAATAGCTCTAGATCTACTGATGAATTTTTTTCTTGATGCCTGTCTTAATTGTGTTTGCTTTGCTACATGTGAACCTGCACAGTGTTGGTCCCATTTGAGTTGGAACTAAGTTAGGGTATGGAGGTTCAGGGGGTGCTGCTAAGTGATACTGAAGTAAGGTTGAGGTTGCCAGTAGCAGTTGTCTGATTGTGCTACCAATCACTGGCTAGAAAGGTGGAGGGTAACCTCAAGGTGACAGTGTCTACAGCTGGGGGCCCAAGCTTTGATACTTCCACAATGCATGACTGATATAAAAAAGCATACAGCAGGAAGTTATTACTGGTGGAAAAGTTTATTGTGAGGTATATAAGCAAAGTGGGTGGAGTACTGGGACTGTGGAGCTAGGTGGACTGCTCGGTCACTTGCTACCTAGTGTACAGGTAGTAGACATATCTGCAAGGATGGAAAGGCTAATGCTATTGGGTGATGATGAACCAGTAGTTGGTAACCCATGCTATTCATTCCATTCAAGAGTTAATATTGGGAACAGGGTCCAGGTGTAGGTATGTGTGTGTGTGTGGGGGGGGGGTCAGGAGTAGCAACAAGTGGCTATATGAAACCAATACCAGCTATAGGCTGTGAAAATAGATGGTGGTCTCAGGCTGGCGTGAGCTATTTGTGGCATCCATAGCATGAGGCCTTCATAGTGTAGGAGGGACAAGGAAGAGAGGCAAGGCTGAATAGAAGGAGGAGGTGGTGGTAGTGGTAAACTCTGTTGTTAGTTATATAAGGAAAGTGGATGGAGTGCTCAGGGCTCAGGTTTTGACTCCACTTGTCAACATGGTAAGCTGAACCACTTGCCATTCAGCCACAGGGTAAGCTTTTTGTGTGTATAATGTACATGTATTATGTCTCACATGGTTATGAATGCCTTTGTACATTCTTAGGGTGAGAGAACTGCAAAGCAGAGTGTATTTCTTCAGTTTGCAGTTCAGTCACCCAAAGAACTTCAGAAAATACACTTATAACAATAAGGCACACAGTAACTGTACATATAACATATAAAAACATGTGTTTTGGACTTTCAATTTAAAAAAAATAAGGTTGATTTAAAATGTTTTAGTCTGTAGAACATTGGAGAATCTCCTGTATGGGAACTGGACTATGCTGACACGTTAGGTCCCTATTCCGCTAGTTGTAGTAGTAGTAGTAGTAATTGTTTTATTCATTGAGCATGCTTTCAGTGGGGCTCAGGGTACTTTACACAGGTAAAATCATAAAATAGTTATATTTACATCTTAAAAACATAAATAATAAATAAATAATAAAATAAATAGCAGCAGTAAATAAACTAAAGATTATGGCAATGCCTTTGAGCAGGCCCTGGATGATACTATCTGATCCTGCTCTTTAGGTCCTGTGTACGTGTTCTCAGCCAGGACAAACAGAAAACAGAGGAGAAGTGGAGCAAAAAGATCAGAAAGTTTCCAGTTCAAGGTCCTTGCCCTTTCCCAAGCTAACCTTGTTGCCTGAATTTCTGGGGCATTGGCAAATGAGTTGCCGTATATTCGTGTGTGTGAATTTTGAAAATGTTATCAAGTTCAATAACAATTTATATAAACAATATCATAATGTGTACTTAATAAAAAATAATGTTTTGAGGACAATAGAGGAACATGCATAATGAATTATTTATGTATCTATTTTTGTTAATTAGGGTAAGACCACTAGGAAACAGGCCCTTAAACAGATGTAACTGTGGACAACACAATGACAACATAGTGCAAACACAAACAGTTCCATGGAACTAAGTCCATCAGCCCTCAGACAAAAAAGCATGAGTCTCACTTACCTTCACTTGTTCTCTATTATTTACAGTTGTGACATTCCAAACACACAGATTCAGGACTGCAGAGGTCCACATGACTGGCATTAACCACTGCTAACATAGTATCTCCATTCAAAATTTCAATGGCCTCCTCCCACTGGAGTGCACATACACACCCGCTGGTAAATGAGTCTCCTGCCACTTTTTCTTTCTGAGTGCAGATGGACTTGGTTACGTGGAACTGCCTTTGTTTGTAATTGCATCTCTTGCCATTAGGCACCAGTATTTAGGAAATCATATAGACACAAGTAGCCCTCTAATGAGCTGGTGTTCCCTTTGTACTTCCTAATGACAATATAGTATTGGGGGAGGGGGATGTGGCTAGTGCGTGGTAGAGATGGCAGCTTAATTCTGACTCTTCTCTCCTTCCACTGTAATCAACAGGCATCCATCACCCTCATTACTTCTTTCTCACTTAGTTTCTGTGAGTGCATAATGGCTTGCTATCAAATATCATTTGAGCCCTTAATTTCTGTTGCTAGTCCAGTCTTTCTTGTAAAACTACCAGAGTATGTACTTCACCATCAAGAGCCACCCTCTTCCTGGCCGGTACACATCATGGTGGTGGTGCCAGCAGCAAGCATGGTCAAAATCGAAGGGATTTTCTCTCAATTGCTGGCTGAACTCCAGGACATTAAGTGCAATCCATCTTTAAAATCAGGGCAGATAGAGCACCTTTACACCAGAGTGACAGCAATGGAAGAATGGTTAGCCCAGATGGAGGACTCCTGTCATGAGCTAGGCACCATTCTAAGGGAGCAAGAAAAAAACATGCAGAACTCACAAGCTAAGCTGGACAACCCCAAAAGCCACTGTCGGCAGAAGTAACCTAAGGTATCAGCTTTCCTAAAGAAGTAGAACCAGGGGACACTATTGCATTCTTCAAGCATGCTCTCCCTTCCATCCTGAAACTCCCAGGGGACACCAAGCTTGAGCTTGAGAGGGCCCATCATTCACAGGCCCCACTGCCGAAACACGATGAGAACCCGAGGCCTTTCATAGCGAGATTACTTTGCTTCCAAGTCAAAGAAAGTATTCTCCATTGAGTCCGTAAACTGGGCACCCTGAACTAGCAAGGCCATAGAGTGATGGTATTTCAGGACTACTCTAAGGATTTAACTGCCCAGTGTCACATGTTTACTGAGGTCTTGCAAGCCTTTCACAAGGCATGGTCTCCTTCTCCCTCTGGTATCCAGCCATTCTGTGAATCCTGCACAACGGGGTGCCAATAGTGCTATGGCCTTACTGCCATCAAATCTGCATGCTCAACAACAAGAGGAGTATGATCACTCACCTGCCTGCATGGATTCCACCCTGGCTCTAGTATCAGATCATCCTCCCACTAGGACCATGCAGACAACATTGGAAGACCTCTTGATGATGCCCCCTAAGCAGAAGCAGAGCGATCAAAACTGTGATGACACTCAGAACCCTTCCAGTCACATGCCAGACAGCTTTCAGAGCCATAGCCGTAGTGACCACTCTAATGATACCGAAGGGGAGCTGTCTCCCCTGCTGATGAATAATCACTGTTCCTCTGCTTCAGGAGACCTCAATGAACATTTCTCCCTCTCAGACTGATGTTCCATCCTTGTCTTAGGCTCAAGTTTCTTCAGGACCCTCAGAGACTCAACCTGTCCTAGTGCATCAGGCCTTCAGACCTGCATCAGAACCCGCTTCATCCCTGCCCTCCCTGTTGGCCACCAACCATGCTACCAAGCCAGAAAAACACTGGGAGCACCTTGCACCAGTATCTACCTTACCCCACTCCACCACCTGAGTGTTGCTCCGTGACTGTGATGATGGTAAGATTGTTTCATGGTTGGCAGCCCTGGGTTCCTGAGCATTTTTGCTATCTCAGGTGAGGGTTGGATACTGAGGGTTATAATAACTGGCTTGGACTATACTGTGAGTATTATCAAGGGATGACTCCTATTTTTCTTTGTAGATTTTGTGGCACCTAATTTCTGTCAACACTTTTAGTTGTTTATGCACTTCTGCGGGGGGGGTTACCGGAGAGTGGGGGAGACAGTCTTATTTCTGCCAGATCTGTTTCTGACCCAGGGGTTTAGTGGAAGCATCATCAGCTGCAATCTGTATGCCAAACCATACTTAAGGGCCCTGCTTCATGCTTCTAACAGTCTCCTTTGCAGGCTCAGACCCTTCCAATGCTTTCTGTAGCACACTGTTTCCTTGGTAACCCCAATGGCTCACTTAGCAAGAGCTCTTCTTAGCCCACAAGGGTCCCAACAATACCCCAGGCACAGGTCTGCAGAACTGCCTAAGTCTCTTAGAACAGCCTGGGTCTGCAGCTCCCTCTAGCTGCCCCACATTCAATCTTTCAGTATTTTAAGGTCTCTCCCTTATGCAGAGCAAATATGGGTGCATGCTAGTCTACTAACTGCTGCTCTATGGAGGTGGGCAGGATCGGTGGTATATGACCTACCCTATCTTGTTATACCCATACTTCTGGTCTGGTTTTCTGGCACTTCTTATTGATGCCTTTAAGGTACCCTATTCTTGTATGCCCTATTCTTGCTCGTCCTCTCTTCTCCCTTTCTGTCCTTACTCCTTTTTGGGATACTTTAACTCCTCCCCTCACACTACCCCATGTGATCGGTTCTGTGGCTAGGTGACAGTAGCCTTTTAATGTACCTACTTGTGCCTTAGAACACATGGTCACCCTGCCAAGGCTAGGTCTGACTGCTCTCCCTGTCAATGTGCATCAATGAACCGCCTGATGCAGGATTCCCTCCCTTCCCTTATCTAGGGCCCATACTGCAAACCTCAGGCCCACTTGTATGGGACCTGGCATAGTGGTCTGCTGGTGTGAGATCCTTGCTCAAAGCACCATTCTAGCTGATGCATTATCTTAAGAGTCTAGAGGGAGGGCTGCCCTAGCAGGTATAATCACAAAGGATTCAGTAGCCGTAGCACACTAGGAGCCCAGTCACAGCCTTCCCCATCAGCTCTTTATCCCTGTACAGGCTGATAGTCCCTGGCACCCCCCCCCCCATATCTATATGGCTATACAATGCTCTACCCAGCATGGGATGGCACACTCTGTTTACTACTGTTCCTCTTGTCTAATCTTTGACTGTCTGTCCTATCCCCATTCCCTTTCCCTTTCTCCCCCACAGTATTATCACAGGGGCCAGTAACTAGTTGCCAATGGACCTTAACTTTTGGGGCTCCTGTCTAACTCCTTACCGCATCCCTCTCCAGGACCCATGGGATTCTCAGTCCCCTACTTCCTGGTGTTACCCCTTGGAGGTGTCAAAGCCCCTGGTTATTCCCTAACTATGTCACATGGTGAGGATTTTATACAGATTTTGCGCTGATGCTCAGGAGGACAGATTTGGAACAACTGGCCCCCCTTTCCTCTCTGTAGATCAGCCTTCCCTCCCACCAGTTGTCTATTGTCTTAGATTCTTGCTACCCAAGTCAGTAGCCTGACAGCTGCTCTGAGCTGGCTTGCTGTCTGAGGTGTACCTTGGGTATGGTCTACACCCCCAGTTCTCATCCTCGATCCCACTACATAGTTTTTCTTAGCACTGTTGCTGATATGTTCTTGTCCAGATTGATGTTGTCGATTAATCTGTTGTTGTTCATGTTCTGTTTTGCTTACTTTATATCAGTAGGGATGGGCGGATATCCGACCTGATAAAAAAATCTAATCAGATATCATCAGTTTTTAAATTATCCATTCCATTCGGATATTTTGCCTTTAAGAAGGCGGATTAGGTCAATCACTTTAATTAACTGAGCACCCATTAAGTAGCTTCATAAGTGGTTGGCTAGTGGTGCCAGAGTGTGAGAGTGCAAGGACAGGTTGCAACCGGGAGAGAGAGCAAACTTGAATGCGAGATATGGTGTTAGAGGATTGCTACTGTGACACAGAGAGGTTATAGTTATTCAGACTCCCATGCGAGTGAAACAGAATGGCAAATAAGTCTGGTATGTACTTATTTTATTGTGGAGAAAGATAATGAATCAAAAGCTAAGTATTGTCTTTGCCTTACACCCACATATATTAGTCGTGGTTCTTCAGCTAAAAGTTTTGTCACTTCCAGCTTGCTTTGTTGCCTCAGAAACAAGCATAGAACAGAATGTTCAGAATTGCAAACAATGAAACAAGGAGACTGAGCATCGATAGTGTCTGTATTTCCGATGTGATCCCAACTGCAACAGTCCTCTAACACAGCATTGAAAGTGTTACGGTGCCTGAGCTTCTAAAATTGAAGAGTGCCATATTAGAGTCTACGACAAACGTCTGCTACACTTCAAATCAACTAAGGAGCTACTTGTGACAACTGTGTGTGATGCAAGATATAAAATTCATTTTTTTTCCGTAGTGAATGTGGCCAAACCTTTGCAAGGGCAGTAATAAAGCAGCTTACCGAGGAGCTGACTGATGATCAGCTGTCACCGCCAAAGCCACCACAGGACAACCCTGCAATTGAGCCAGAAGGGGAGAACGATGATCTCTGGCAGGAGTTCTCTTAAACGCTCTGCCCAAAGACTGTAAGCTATCTCTCTTTTTAACTAATTGTTTTACATTCATCAATGTTACTTAACTAATAGCCTGTAGCTTTTCTTTTTACAGGTTCAGCAATTGATGGTGCACCTCACCGAAACACAGAGCTGGACACATACTTGTTGGAGAGCATTGTGATGAAAAAGTCCACCCCAGACACACTATTGTTAAGGAAAACACACGCTGTGTTTTTGCCGACTCTGGCTAGAATAGCAAAAAGTTATTTAGCACCTCCACCCACAAGTGCACCCAGCGAATGGGTCTTTAATGTGGCGGGGGACATTATAACTGATCAAAGGTCCCATCTCTCACCGGACATCGCCAACATGCTTTGGTTTGTTAAATATAACTTGAAAAACTTTGGATAAACTTGCTGTGGCTAATGGCTGCATTTTAAGACTGATTTTAAAAATAAAAAAATAAAGTTTTTCCAAATTCCCTGTGTGTGATGTGATATTTGGGAAGGAGGGTTATGGTTCTCGGGAGCTAAAATGTCTGACCCGATAAATATCTGATTCCGATCAGATATGGATGGAAAAATATCCGGATCCGATATCCAACCAGAATTTATGATCCACCCACCCCTATATATCAGAGTGTTATATGCTTCCAACCCTAAACAGTACTGTTAGTAATGTAAGGGTGGTACAAGACAGCACTGAATTTGACTGCAATCTAGGTGTCCCCAGCTTCACGCTCAGTTTTGGTTTGCCGAGATCTCAGTGCATGCTTGCCCAGTTCCAGATCTACATTTCCATGCCTTTCTCCTAACAGCACCGGGAAAATGGCTGATCTCCATTGTCACAGTTGGAATGTTCAGTGACTGAATTCACCAATTAAACATAAGCAGGTTATGGCTCATCTTTGCAAACTTAAATCACAGGTGGTTCTTTTACAGGAAACTAAACTTACTGACCTGAGGGGCTGGGTAGGACTGGAGATACATAGCACTGCACGCTCCAAAAAAGAGGTGTCTCCATTCTTATTCATAAGGCTTTAAATTAGTCCTTCCTTAAGGCTCATACTGATACTGATGGTCAGTGGGTCGTAGCTCAGTTTCATACCTCCCTGGGCCCCTTGGTTATTCAGAATTTATATGCTCTGAATCAGGACTCTCCCTTGTTCTTTCATAACTTAGCTTCTGAGGTTTCAAGCTTTGCTGACCTCCAAATCCCCGTGCTAACTGGTGGTGACTTTAATCTTAACTTGGACTCTACTTGGACTGGAGCCATGGTAACCCTAATGGTCGAGCAGTTCAAGCTGTCATACAATGGCTCCAGGACAGGCCCTTATAGATGTTTGGTGGCAGCACAACCTGAGAACTAGAGACTGTACATTTCAATCCATGGTCCATGGCACATTTAGCCACCTAGACTTGTGGCTCACCTCCCCAAGTCTTACCCCTTTAGTTACTGCAGTGGCTATCAACCCACTAGTCGTATCAGATCATGCTCCCATCCAAACAGACTTGCTGCTTGGAAGCACCCTGCAGCATTTTCTAAGCTTGTGGCTGGACACACTTCTCTTGCAGGATCCACAGTTTAAAACCTGGCTTCTTCACCAAAAATGATAATGGGTCTGCCTCCCTAACTCTCCTACGGAAGGCTTTCAAGGCCACATCATAAGGTATGCCTCATACCACTGCAGGTAATGTGAGGATCAGCTGACCTACCTGGAAACCTAACTAGCAGCCAAGGAAGTGATCCTTAAATTCAATCCTCCCCTCCCCAAGAACTCTCTGCTGCAGAAGGAGGTCATTGCACTCTATCAGGGAAATTATTGCACTAACTATGCGAAAAATGGAACTCTCTCGCTCTCCTGCATTTAAAGCATAAGTATTGGGAAAGAGGTGATAAGAGTGATAAACTCTTAGCTCACCATTTAAAAAAGCAACAATCTGAATGATATATCCCTTTTCTACATAACCAGGCTGATCAACTTTATACTAAACCCCAAGATATAAACAACGTCATGACAACCTTTTATCAACAACTATACACATCAGTCTCCACACCTACCCACCTCAGCTATTCTCCTTTTTTCACAACTTGTGGCTCCCCAAAATTAACCCTGCCCAAGCAGTGTCCTTAGACCTGCCTAGTACTGTACCCTTGAAGAAACTGAGACAACGGTTAAACCTCTTAAACCTAGGAAGGCTCCGAGGAGAGATGGCCTACCAATAGACATGTATCAGCTCTTCTCCCCTCAGTTGGTGTCCCACACTACACTGCCTCTATGCATAAATTGCTTCCACAGGGATATTCCCACCATCAAAGTCTGTAGCCACAATTACTGTGCTTCCTAAGCTGGGTAAAGATCACTCACTCCCTTCCAGTTACTGCCCTGTACTGTATCTCCCATTACGGCAAATAGCAAAATATATGCCAAAATCTTGGCTACCTGTTTGGAACCCCTCCTCCTACACTTGATACACCCCTCTCAAGTAGGTTTTGTCCAAGTGCGGCTTAGTTCATATCACACACACAAACCTTAATAGTCTGATATATATATAGTTCGCTTCTCCCCTTCTGTGGCAGCGGTGGCTATTGACTTTGAAAAAGCTTTTGATTCAGTCAAATGGAACTACCTATACACTGTGCTGGCCCACGTAGGGCTAGGGGTCACCTTTATTTTGGCAATTAAAGCAATGTACTCTTCCCCAGCAGCACAGGTTCTTACCAATTTGACACTCTCTCCCACCTTTCCTTTAGCCTGTGGCACCTGACGAGGTGGCCCTCCTCTCCCCTTTACTATTTGTCATAGCTATCAAACCCCTAGCTGTGGCCATATGTCAGCACTCTGAGATTTCTGGTATTGTCGTGGGAGATTGGGTGTACCAAACCTTATTATATGAGATGATCTCTTAGTACTTCTGGAAGACACCCACTCCTTTATCTCCCCCCGATGAATATCCTACACACTTTTACCTCTTTCTCAAGTCTAAAAAGGAACCATACCAAAACTGAAGTCCTTCCTCTAAACAAGACATGTGTATCACTACCTTTTACTGTGCTGCAACTCAGATGGACGCCAGGCTCTCTGACATACCTGGGCATCAAAATAACTCCTCACCTGCATAAATTATGTGATCTGAACTTCTCTGCCTTACTCCCCAAAGAGTAAACTGAAAGGGACTAATGGAAGTCATTACAGTTATCCATGATAGGCAAGACAGAGGCAATCAAGATAACAGCCCCTAAACTCTTCCACTTACTTTCTCACCTGCCTGTACCAATTCCTTGGAAATGGTTCAATCTGATAGATAACTTTATTGGCCAGTTCCTGTGGGAAGGGCTTACACCCCGCTATAGTCTGGTTAAATTGCATAGGCACTGGTACAAGGGGTTGGGTGGATCCTACTCTGGTTCCAGGACTACAGTTGGGCCTTTAAAGTAGCCCATATCACTAAATGGCTAGAAGACAATTGCCCCACTTCACCGCTATGGGCCTCCATAGAAGCTAGCCTTTTAAATGCAACAGCCCATTCACTGTATCTCTTCCCTGGCTCCAAGCCTCCCAAGCCTCTTCCTCTCACTATTATGTGCTTTTTTCAGTCCTGTAAACAGGTAAGTAAATGGATGGGACTCACTCTGGCCCACTGACCTTTCACCCTCTTATGGGAGAACCTCAAAGTTCGAGTCAGTGTGACAACCCTCAGCTGGGCTGATTGGAAGCGCCAGAGCATCTACACCCTACTAGATCTGCTTATCCCACACTGTCTCTTTAGATTCCTTTCAAGGAAATAAGGCAAAGCTGGGCTAATATAAACTCAAATTAGAGTGCGCCTCCCTGCCCAAACCACCCATGCAAGGACCTCTTGGTCTAAGGTTCTGGACCATAACATCACGAGAAAGATTGACCAGAGTGCTGGAAAATAGCCCATAACTAACTTAAGGACCCAAAGAGCTGACTCATTCAAAATAAAATCCTTCATTGCTGATACTGTAACCCTGCAGTGTTGTATGTTGCTAATCGTATCCCATCAAACCATTGTTGGAAGTGTCACCGATGGGGATCCAAATGGGAATCTCTTCCATCTCTTACGGAGCTGCCCAGCCCTTACAAACTACAAGTTTGATGTCCAGAAAGTTTTGTCTCGGATACTACATGCTCCACTACCCCTTTCACTGGGACTTTTCCTCATTAGCTTCACTAGGAGAGCCTTACACGTCAATAAGGCACAAAGGGACTTGGTGATCCATGCCAGTGTAATGGTTAAACATTTCCTCTTGATTGTGCTCTAATAGAGCACCTTCCCCCCCAACTTTCTGGCTGAACCTTCTCAGCTTGCCACGTATAATTGCATGTCACATATAGCCAGCCAGACCCTGCACTTACACTGTCCCACCTAGGGTCCTTTTTAATCTTACCTACATTCTTTTACCACAGGTTCCTCTACGACCCCCCAAGTTGTGACTCCCCAAGCAAGGAATTGGGTGACTGACCTCTCCATGCAAAACCACCTAGGGTCTCGCTACATTTAGAAGTCATCTTCAAATGACTGCCTTGTAACCTCCTCCCAGATTCATTTTCCCTTAGCACTGTAGACCTTTGTCCATACTGTATAGCACTCAAGTTCTGTTGCACATAGTTTTGTTTTTTTGTTATGAGGTTCTTGGCCACTCCCAGAAATGCCTCACCTGGTAATGTTATATCATTTTGCAGTTGCTTTGTCTTCTATTTGCTGCTGCTCTTTGGCCTTTTACTCCATGACCCGATGCTCTGTAAAGCATTGGTATGATTTTCTTGTACCCTATCTGTATGTCACTCTCCTGGGTTTTCTTATATGCCTTGTGCATGCATCTGTTCACTCCTGTATTTTATTTCTGAGATGCTACTGGGAATGTATACATGTTAACTTGATGGGTTGGATATGTTGTATTACCTAAACATTTTTCTGAATAAAAAGTTTAACGACAATATAGTATCAGTACAGTAGAACACGGTTACACAACAACAAATTAACAAAAAATAGGCATACAGGTATAGTAATGACAGAGTTCTTCTGCTCATTACCTGGAGTAATACGAGGTTTCTCCCAAAATTCCTTCACACTCATCCGATCCCTTTTTGGATTGGCACATAACAATGCCATGCCACATCCTGTTTCCTACTGCTCATTCCCAAGCCATGTAGGAGAGCACAAATATTTGCACACATCATTGGAGAATGCCAATAATGCATATAGCAACACTTTTTACTTGGAAAACAAGAGTAAATCATCCTTTTCCCATCAAATGGGACCTAAGGTTTTTAGACCACACAAAGTACAGCATAGTCAAGTGAAAAGTTAAACATTTTTTTTTTTTTTACTAAAATTTTGTTTTATTCTGTTGCTTTAATCGTAAAGTGTTCTTTTTGTTGGGAGGAACAGTAGAATCTAGAATAAATACCAAAACAAAATCTCAGATTGCAGCAGATGCAAGTAGTTTTGTTTTTATTTTTCAGCTTTTTTCATTGTTTATGTGATGTACTGCAAGAACTAGACCTTGCAATAATGCAGAGAGCACATGCATTCAAGGTAGAAAGTAATTATGTTTCCTGAACAGGTAGAAACAACTCAGAAATGCCAAAAGAAGATCCAAGTAGGATTTGTTTTGTAACTTAAATGGGGCCAGAGGTGGCAGGACTTCTTTATCCACTCTCCTGCTCATTCCAGAAGTTGTAGCAGTATATAGGGAATACATAATGGACTGCAGTAGAAAAACACATTTATTTCCATTAGTGAGTGGTAAGACCCATAACTAATGAGTGGTAAAGCCATGAGTTAGTTATAAAGGTCTTACTACCCGTGTGGAGATAAATGTGTTGTTCTACTGCAATCCATTATGTGTTTGATATATACCATACCATTTGGGTAGCCTGTGACATAGGCGACTGTGATTGAGCGCTTTCAAAAATGGTGACTCAATCATGGCACATGTCAACAGGGCTACCTATCAGGGAGGGTGACCAGATTTGGGGGGGGGGGTTCGCACATATAGTGACAGGATGTCGCTACATGTATACGCCTGCGGGGAGGGGAGCGAGCACGCTGAGCAAAGGGCGGAAGGGGAGGGAGGGTTTGTGAGGCATGGTGCCACAGTGGGCTGCTGAGCTGGCCCTGTGGCATGGTGGGTGGGTGACAGGCTGGGGTTCTGAGGGTGCTGAGTTTGGGTTTGGATGCAGGTACATTTTGTTGCGCCCGGCCCAAATTTTTTATTTTAAGGTTTTGCACTCCCCGATATGTATAGCCCTGGAGTTGAGAATTCTTTAGTAGGGGGAGCGGGGAGTGCAGCCCTCCATATAACAAAGAAAATTCCAAGTCCCTGTCACTCTTTTGCTGTGCACCGGGGGGATGTACATTGCTGAAATTGATTTTCAGGTATGCACACTTGCCTTAAAGACGATCACCTTTCCGTGGTCACCGTTATGACATAGAACCACCATTTGTAGTGTTTTTACTGGTGTTTTACCTTGTTTTAGCTTAAAACTGCCTTTCTTTTCATTGTAAGTTCCCTATCTGGCCCATTGTTCTTTGTGTTCCATTTCCAGATTCCAACTGGAAATAACATGTTCTAAGTTATATTATAAAAAGGGTCTGAGAAGTGGAGATTTCTGATTGGCTGCAAACATTCTAACAGCCTTATGTTAATTTTTTATTAACATAACCCTTGGTCATGCCTTATTGCTTAATAAATGGTTTTCTAAGTGACATAAATGATGTTTTAAGTGAAAATAAATATTTATCCCAAAAGAACATGATTTATTTACCCAGTTTATTCATCACTGGTGTGGTATATATGAAGTTTACACAGAGTAGTTGCAAGTCCTTAGAAGAAGGATAGATATTGATTACACAGTTGAAAGCAATACTGCACTGAAAGGCTGCAGAGGTTCTGATGTTTACGAACAGCCTTGCTAAATTAGCATAATCATTAGGGGCATCATTTAGGGATTGCTAGGGGTCACATTTGCAACCCCTCTGAATTTTTTTGCGACCCCTATGGTGTGTTTGCCACCCCTGCTGCTGTCCAGTTATTCTAACACAGTTCAAAATTGGCACCAGTTCATGAAATGCAGATAGAGTTTCCATTAGGTGGGTGCCATCAGCTATTTAAAGTGCCTGTGGGAACATGTGTAAGATCACTGTGTCTCGATCTTGGCCATCTTGCCTGCCTGCCCCTTCAATCCAGCACCAATTAAGGAAAGAATACTGCAGGCAAGACTCTCAGGAAAGCAAAAGAGGAAAGAGTGCAGTTCCATGATCTTCACCACTAGAATCAGTGGTAGCTGTGGCGGTCAGGAGGTGCATTTATAGGACTGGATGGTACAGAATACTAATGAGGCAGTAATCCATCATCTGGGAGGCCTCTATATACAGTATGTGTTTGGGAGAGTGGGAATAAAGAGAGTGGAGGACAAGGGAGAGTGGACAGGTAAGTCAGGCAGGGCACTGCAAACTGCACATTTAAACTGGTCACTGTTAATGTTTAGTGGCAAATGCAAAAATATTCCCATGTGTGGTACATTTATTGTTCCCAGCATATTAAAAACTCACCTGTGAACATGAATATACAAATCTCCTCCCTTTTTTCTGCTGAAAATATCAGTTTCAAGCTCCTACATGTAACCTGACAAATCATTGATGGACTGACATGCTAAGCTTGTGGCTGCCCTAAGAATGAAAACTAGATAAAGCGTGTGTTTGTTAAGGGTGTTTGTGCTGCTCTTTTTTCACTAGTAGCCAGCTCCATTATTAGCTATGGCCTAGTGCTGCATATTTTACTACATAGTTAGAAAAAACATAAAAACATTATCTTGCATCCCATAGAGTTGCTGATATTTTTCAGCCTGATACCATCCCCCTTCTTGAAGTTCTAACTGCATGCTGACTTGTCAGCTAGCATCTCCCTTCAACTAAATAAAGTTTTCATGTACCCATCAGCTAGCAGTCAGGTACAGTATTTTTAAAATCACTGTGGATCATTCTTTGTTTAACTGCCCGCTCCTTCTCCAACATGATATTGACATGCTGAGCGTTGCTGATAACATTTTAAAAATCCCTGCTGCTTGCAGGTCCAGAAAAACAGTGTTTCTTTCCAGAAGGAACCAAGCAAACTCTCTTCCTCCAGTGCAGTTAAAAAATCAGCACCCATGCACACAGCATCTCCTGATTCTGAAAGCCTTTTGCTATTCCGATCTGAGCCATCCTCATCTGTGTCTCTCTGCAATTTGTTTCACGGTTGCAGCTTCCCGGAGAGGTGCTCAAGTTGATTCTGGGTAGAATGCTGGACTGTGAGTTGACATCCAAGTACTGCCTGAATCAGGAGATGCTGTGTGCATGGATGCTTATTTTATTTTTAACTGCACTAAAGGAAGTGAGTTTGCTTTGGTCCTGCAATAAGAAAACACTGATTTTCTGGACCCCGCAAGCAGCGGGGAATTTTATAATGTTATCAGCAATGCTCAGCATGTCATTCACACATCTGTGGGGGGGGGGAGTTAAAGAATGGTCCACAGTGATTTAGAAAATACTATACTTGACTTGTAGCTGATGGGTACATGAAAACATTATTAAGTTGAAAGAGAATGCTAGCTGACAACTTAGCATGCATTTAGAAATTCAAGTCAGGGGCTGGTAGCAGACTGAAAAATATCATTAGCAACTCTACAGGACACAAGATAATGTTTTTATGTTTATTCTAACTATGTAGTAAAATATGCAGCACTAAGCCATAGCTAATAATGAAGCTGGCTACAAGTAAAAAAAGAGCAGCACAAACACCCTTAACAAACACACGCTTTATCTACTTTTCATTCTTACGTCAGCCACAAACGCTGCATGTCAGTCCATCAATGATGTAATGTGCTGAGTGGAACAGAGCAGTGTAGTTGAAAAAGTAGTATGGCTATTTTCATTCAGGTTAACATGTAGGGTCTTGAATTTGATATTTTAGTAGAAAAAAGAGAGGAGACTTGTATATGCATGCTCTTAGGTGAGTTTTTAATATGCAGGGAACAATAAATGTGCCAAACATGGGAATACTATTTTTACATTTGCCGTTGATTTTTAAGCAAAGTTTTTTTGTGGCTTTAGAACTGACCTGCTGAAGGCTTTGAGGGTAAGCTGGAGAGTCGTGCATGGAGTCAGAGAAAGCACAGACAGGGTGTAGTACAGTACAGCTGTAGCCTCCCTGTGAATTTTCTGACTCACAGCGTGGAATTCTGTCTAGCTGTCTGACCAGTACCTTAGTTTTGTGTGTGTGCTGTGGTGATGGTGTTGGGGGAGGAGCAGATTATCATTAAACTGCACTCTGTAGCTGCATCATCATGACCCCTGCCAATCATGGGATTGTTTATTATTTTTGTAAATGACAAGCACTCCACAGGATAAGACACACACACACACACGGTGTGTGTGTGTGTGTGTGTGTGTGTGTGTGTGTGTGTGTGTGTGTGATACACATATATATATATATATATATATATATATATATATATATATATATATATTTGTCTTTTATTAATGGGATTTAAGCACATTATGTAACAATGGAAGGTCGATGACCAATCAGTACTTCTATTAATGGTCTTGCAACCCCTATGGTTTTGGCAGAATAATGCCCTGATAATCATGCAACTGAATTTGTGTTAAATTGTGCAGACACTTACTGGGATTTCATACATTCCATAAGAATATAAGATTTGCATGGAAGGAGTTAACCACTTTGCTTGCTGTTAGAATTTATATGAGCCCTGGGATATACAGTACGCTGATAAGTGAAGCAGATGTGGATAGCTAGTTATTACAAGGATCTTTAACAGTACCTTAATTATACACATGTGGGCACTGAAGATATCTATGAACCCAGCATCACCGTCATATAAAGAACCAAGTAAATGACTTGATTAAAAACAGCAGCAAGGTTTGTCAATGTTTACAGTGTATATATTTTGTGCAGCAATCTGTGCAGTCGTGCTGGCTGATTTACACTAATAAAACCAAGTGGAGGGGTGATTGAGGGCCATTAACCTTTCAGAGTAACTGAAAGCTTATGCTTGAAGTATATTGTTAAGCCACACACAGCAGAGCTTTGATGCCACTTCCTTCATCCTTCATCTAAATTGCCTGCATTCATTTTCAGAGCTGATAAACTGTAAAGTGAATTGTAAGACGCGGGCCGCAGGGTTAATTTATAGACGTGTTGTTGCAGAAACTCAGAGTAAATTCACATGTCTTATATCTTTCCACTGGCTGATGCGTCTGCTGAAACCGTCTTCTTCTGTCCTATTTCCAGTACTCTGTAATACCACCTGGCCATTCAGTAAACATTGACATGAAGAGCTGAACTGGCTGTTACACACCAGTGGTGGACTTATAGAAGTAATTCCCACCTAGATCATGAAGGAAAAACATTTGTAACATGGCAAAAACTGAAACACTGAAATCAAATAATAACATTGGTTGAAACACCACACATGCTACAAATGAAGAGGGCATTAATTCCCTAGTAATGCCTGCTTCATAATGTAGTACTGTGCCCAACCACATTAAAATCGCCACCACATAACTATAAGCTAAGAGGGGTTGAAATTTCCCACTCATTCACCTCGTGGAATTCATGCAGTTGCTCCAGACTCAGTGCAGGCTCAATAAATCAAAAGAATGAGTGCTATTACCAACTGCGATGTTATCAAACACAGCAATGATCAGGAAAGGGAATCCATGGCACCATTTTATTCCTTTCAACCTCAGCCCATTTCACTGTCCACGGGACAGTGAATTATAATTACTATGGCGACAAGTGAGTTCAGTGCCACAGTACAAAGCTAGCAATGGGACCAAGTAGCAGTAGAAAATGTATAAATGTCTACCTTTGTTTTGTGCAGTAATCAGCACATTGTATGGGGAGTGAAACAGTGTGAAAGTGAGCTCCATGCATAGTCCACTCCATTGTCCAGCACAAATATGTTAATAATGTATCCCATAATGCTGTTCAGCAGTCATTAGGATGTTAGAAAAATATTTTTTGAGTAGTTTGGTTAGTTCATTTCAGCCTATTTAAAAATTGTAGCAGTGTAAATGAAAGTTACCTATGGTGCCTCAAGAAATCCTGATCTGTATAAACATGGATTTCAAGTGGCTGTCACTGTAATAATGAATGTCACATCGAACAAATGCAATAAACACATTTCAGATGTTGGCAATGTCTCAATGTGTAATTCTTTACAATTAACATCTATATCTATTATTTTCTGAGAGTTTTTATAAGGCTTTGCCATATTAGTCGTATTAATGCACTCCAAAGTCAGGCTGTACTAGGGAATTAATGCCCGGCTGGTGGTTGGAAGTGGGCTTTAATTCCTAGAAGAGCCATCCTGTGTTGTGCATTAATGCTTACTTGGAAAGTTCCTATTGGGGACATTGTGATGAAATTCCAAGGCTCCCAAGTGTAGCTACATTCACAGTTGAGACATCTCTCTTCCTAGAAGCTTGCCGCAGAAGATGGTGTTGAGACATTTTCTTCCTAGAATTTTGAAATTTCCACAAAGTGTTTTTATTAAACTCAAGGTCAGTTCCTAATGTGAAACAAAGACTTTGATCTTAAGAAGCACACCATGATGTTTCTTCCTGGTATTTAAAAGTGCCTTGAAAGCACTCCACACTGACATTTTGTCACAAATGGCATATCTCTTAACTGATATATATTTGTACTGATTTAGGTATTTTCACCATTATCCAGAAATATTTATATTTACTCTGATGGGTATATTTCTGGCATCTTCATTTGCCTTGTTGTTGTCATACAAAACCTCCTATATACATCTGAGTTATAGACACATGTTTTACTGCTCTGACCTTGGTACATTACTACTTTGGGCAATTAGGAAATGCAAATGGCTCAATGCAGCTGCTATATACATGGCTACTATCAAATGTAACTTCACCAAGTGATTGCCAGAACAAGTCAAATGTATTGTTTGTGCATTATCTTGAGTTGTATTCATACATTTAAGGGTAAAAGTGTCTACACTGGCAGCCACATTACACTTCTAGGAAGTCTGTAATACTCTTTCTCTACCTCTGGATACATTAGGCTTAAGCACATGGATCTGCATTGTAATGTCATCATGCATTGCAAATATTGCTCTCCCATTGGTTAAATTATGCCACTATAACATAGAAACTATGAGGATAACATAGCTAATATAGGAATAATATTAAAGGGACACTGTCAACCCCTTTATACCTCAAATGTCTCTAGTTTAAAAACATGTTTTATAGTTATTTGCATTCTGTAGAATGTGCTGATGTCGCTGGTAATTTGATTCTGATTCCTTTTTTCCTTTTACAAGTGAAAAACAAACTGCCCACTACATTGGTGTTACAACACCAAAATGTGTTTGTTTACATTCCCAAAATAATCCCACGGTATCTTTCCTGAAGTTGAGAAACACCTGACTGCAATCTAGCCACGTAAAATGCAATGGGAGCAGAGGAGGCTATTGCTTCATGAGTGGCTGCACTGCTTTCTGGTGTTCCTACTGTTCTGGAAGTGAGTAATAAGAGTAGAAAAGATTTTAAACAAAAAAGGTTGGGTATAATTACCTAATTATCATGAATTTCAGTTCTGCTAAGAAGGGAGGTACATTAAACCACCAGCAACATGAATGGATTTTAGAAAAGGTAAGCAATCATACAATATAGGTTTTCAGCTGGAAATAGTGGGATGCAAAGAGGGTTGACAGTGTTCCTTTAAATTGCAAGTTTCAAGTTTGTGTTGCTGCATTTTGGCATTTGAACTTAAACGAGTAGTAAAAGGTGTAAGCTGTGTATTTACCCTTCAGCTGGTGTCTGTATGTATTCTTTATATAAAATGGCTATTATAGCTGAGAGGGTAATTGGCTAATAAACATTCCTACCCAGTCTGAATCTTGTATTGTAGACTCCCCAAAATGCAATTTCTTTGTACTATGTCTCCACTCTCATTATTAAAAATAATTTTATATGTGCAGTTTGGCATTTCTTTTATGTGTAATTGTGACTGATATTCATAGTCCTTGGGTGTGTATAAAGACACTCAGCTGTGTTTCCTGCCTAACAATAAACCTGGACTGTGTAATTATTGGCCCATAGCTCCACACCCTGGTATATGTTATTACATATACTGTAGATAGACAGATAGATAGTTTGATAGATTGGGATATATATATATATATATATCCCATTGTGGGGGCATGTGTGATTTTGTATTTTCTTGAAACTTGGCTTCCCAGCCAAATGCCCTTTGGGATAACCCTTGCCTCAGTGTTTGTGCACAGAGGTTCTTTGTCTATATATATATATATGAAACATAGACAGTCAGTCCAATCCATACATCCAGGTCATTTGTCGGACAGTCAGTATCCCTGCTTCTGCAGACTGATTCAGTATGTTGTGAATTTGTTTTCAATAACCTGAGGCAGGGGAAGCAGGTTATGAAATAAGACTTTACCCTCCAGTAGTGGAAGTTATTCCTCACTAAATCTTAGATGTTAAAAGACATTCGGTAGTAGTAGCAGTAAAATGTTTATTTGGAAAAAGCAAGTTGAACTGAGACCCATTTTTTTAATCCTGTTAATAGTGAGGAGCACCTTGACCTTCCTGCCCAGGGAAGACCCCAATAGAGGTTATTGCTTTGTGGAAGATCTTGGCCTCTTTAAAAAGAAAACCAACCTGGAATATACTGTGAAGTACTCTGGGTGTAGGAACCCACAGGAACATGGTTCCCAAACCTCTAACAGTATTGTACATGAGTTCCTGCACCTGTCATCTATCTCTATTGAATAATATAGGAGTATTCTACCACCTCATGATGACAGTGAGACCAAAGGTGATAAAATGTTACATAACTGGTTGATGGATTGGTGACAGTGAGTGGTGGTAAACTGCACTCACACTAATGAAGGGAGAGAGACCACTGGGGTATCTCAAGGCTCAGTGCTGAGACCAGTCATCTTCAATGTCTTCATAAGCAACATTGCAGAAGAACTTGAAGGAAATGTATGCCTCTTTGCAGATGTCACCAAAATCTGCAATAGATACTCTGGAGGGGTGGAGGGAATCAGTACTGACCTGAGAACACTTGAGTAGTGGTAGAGAATATGGCAGCTGAGTTTCAATGCAAAAAGTGAGAAATCATGCACATAGGGCACATAAATCCCAGAATAGTGTATAAAATGGGGAGAGAGGTACTGATGGTCACAAAACAGAAAAAAATTACACTTGAGGTTATCATATCTAATGACCTCAAGGTGGCAGGGCAGTTCAACAAGGCAGTAGGTAGGGCCAGAGGGATGCTAGGGTACATAGGGAGGGAAAACACCAGAAGGAGAGAGGTGGTGTTACCACTGTATCAGTCGCTGATGAGACCTCGCCGGCAATATTTTGTCCAGTTCTGGAGACCACATCTCAGAAAGGACATAGACAGAGCGGATGCTGTCCAGAGGAGGGCAACTAAAATGGTACAAGGGCTGCATCTTAAGCCCTATGAGGAGACACTGAAAGATCACAGTACCTACATCCTGGAAGAGAGGAGGGAGAGGGACATGATACAGGCCTATAAGTACCTCACAGAGGTGAACAAGGTACAGGAGGGGAGTATTTTTCAGAAAAGAAGGTGCACCAGGACAAGACGGCTTGTAATGAGGTTGGAAGGGTGACATTTAGGAGGGATTCGTGGAAGTACTTCCTTACTGAAAGAGTGGCAGATGCCTGGAACAGTCTACCAGCAAAGGGGGGTTGGAGTGAAAACAGTGGTGTGCTTCAACCATGCATGGGATAGGCACAAAGGAATTTTAGTAGGAAAGTGTGGTTGGGGGAAGTAGCCAGAGATCAGGTAGGGTCTGTGGTGACAGTAAAGGAATGGACAAACTGGGCAGACTTTGTAGGCCAAGCAGTCCTTATCTGCTGACACATTTTATGTTTCTGTGTTTCTTTGACAGTCCCATCACCTATAGATCTAGAGGAGAGAGTTCTCTCACCTAAACATTTCCAGTTTTACCACTGGAGGTTCTGAAGTCAAAGATACCATACATAGCACCATATCTCCCTGCAATAAAGAAAAAAACTGTGAAAAATGTGTGTAAACATTTTAATTGTGTCTGCTTGAAACTGAGCTTTGGTTTACAGTGTGGTAAGTCCAGTTAAAATATTTTTGCACCAAAACATGTATTAAAGTGAGAATAAACCTAAAGTTGCAGCTTACAGGTCTTTCATAGCAACTATGGAGGTAGATTCTTGTTTGCACAAGACTGAGCTACATATTACTCCAAGGAGGAGTAATTTTTCATACTTTCCTTTCTCTGCCTGCCACCCCATGGTGACCCCCATAAGACCCCCCTCCAAGCTTTGCCACCTGGCTCCTCCAGTACTTACCTTGCCACAGCATTCTCTGCCACAGAACTTGAGCGGGTGCCCAGCTACTGGTGTGGAGCCTGTGAGGGGTGGTCATCATTCATCTCTTCAAGTGGATATTTCCACCAGTTTTCTACCTTATGTCCCCAGATCCCCAGTGCAAGGATGTATGTGCATGTGGAGGCACAAACATCACCTTGGCCTGAACGGCCCCAATCCCACCTCTCCCGGCCTAGTGCCTAACCTAACCTCCATCACCTGCACTACAACCATGCCTCCACATGGTGCTAGTTTAAGGCCAGAAGGTCTCTCATCCCTGATCCGGGGGAGGAGAAATGCCAGGCAGCTGCTCAATCCTCACCGCCCCCCCACCGGCCAAACCCTGCCAACCCATTCTCATTATCAAACATAGGTTGCCGGCATGACAGGAGGTAAGGCTTCAGTGCATCAGCCCTCCACGCCACTGAGCCAGACAGGAGGAGTGTTCTTAAGGAATAATGGAAATACAATATTTACTTTGTAGTATTTTCACTGCTGAGTAGAGATGTTGCAAATTATTAATTCAGTAAAGCTGGTGCAAAATTGGGGAGCTTTGTAAAGGTTCATAAAGTTCCACAACCACACACCAACTTCCCCAACATTTGTTACAATTGTTAAAACACAAAAGAAACAAAAGAATCACAGCATATTTAAATGATACATTGGAATAATTTAGACAATGATGGCAAATATGGGTACATTATATAATGAAACAGGATCTGGAATTTGTTCCATAAGAACAGTCAGAAAAAGGTGAAAGGGAGATGTAGTGGAGGGAACAGTGTCATAAATTGAAGGACCCAGCACATAGAGGAAAACCTTTAAAGGAAACGGAGAGAAAATAAAATCATTCAGAGCAGGTTACAATGAATGCAAGGTAAATATGAAGACTGAAGGGAAAACATATTAATGGAATACACTGCTGGAAAATGAATGTATGAATGGCACATATAATGGAGAATGACCCACTGCATCGGTGAAATATAATGTATATGATATAATAAAATATATATTATAAATAAAACAGACAAAAGAAACACCCCACCCTCTGTGTCATTTACAGTCAACCCCTCCCACCATGCCATATACATTTCAAAATACCCCCTTCCTCCACTGGACCCCACCCTTCCCTCCTCCTCCTCTCCTGTTTTCTCCTAGGAAGTTAACTGATCTTCATAAGTGCTAGTAATAGTTTCAGCAGCTGTCTACCCACCACCCACAAAAGCAGGTTCCCTCCACATCCCCTTCCCTGTAAATTCATTACAGAAACCTCCCTCTTGCCAATAAATCCCCTTCTTCAAAAGCCCAGTTTTGTGCTAGGTTTAATACCTGGAAATAAGAAAACCATCCCCAAGTGGCACGAACACATTCACTCATTAGTGTTTGGAATCCGAATGACTGGTTAGTGACATCTGTTCTAGTAATAATACCTGACTGGCTGACAACCAGCAAAGTATTATCACAATGATAGATGTCACTCAAAATTGTTTCTGATTCCAAATACTGAAGAGTGAAGATGATCACATCACCAGGGACGGTTTTCTTATTTCCAATTATTTATTCTGCTACAAAACTGGGGCTGGGGTTCTGGGGGGTTCGGGTGGATTGGCCACAGATGGTTTAAGGGAGGATGTTTCTGTAATGAATTTACAGGGTAGGGGGAACTTGCTTGTGTGGGTGGAGATGCACATGCCATAACTGACAGCAGTGTTTCTTAATGTCAGTTAACTTCACAGTTTACAGGGGTAGAAGGCGAGGAAGGAAGTGGGGGCCTAGTGGAGGGACAGGTGGGGGATATTATTGAAAATTATATGGTGAAAGGAGGTGGCTATAAATGTTAAGGGGGGTATTTTTTCATAAATAACAAGCAGAGCTAGTCATACCACTTTGTGCAGGTCTTTGCAAGCTAAGTGCTACTTCGCTAAAGGAAGTAGTTCACTTTGGCAAAGTAGTTGCCGCACTGAGCATGGTAGTCACTTCACTAAGTGAAGAACTACATGAAGTCACACATCACACCTGGCAATGTCTGGAAACTTCACAGAGTATTTCATGAAGCAAAGTTTCCGGACTTCCCACACCTCTCCTGCTGAGGTATATTTATAACAACAAAAAAATCCTTCTTTAAAACATTATGTTGAAGTGTGTCACAAAATTTGTTTTTTGCCACTGCTGTCTCTGTGCTACGTTCTTAGAGACACAACATTCCATGTGAAACCACATGATATTAGCCTGAATATCATGGGGTCCTTTTAGTCTCAGCACAGTTATAATCCTGCTAAAAACAAGTAAACAAAACACCATGCACGTAAAAATAATCCTGCCACTCTATACTTACGTCTCGTCATTTTTTATTAGAAAAATGTTTCATTAAGGGGCTGGGGTAGAAATAATTAGACTGATGACTAAATTTACATCACTCAAGTACCACGGATCTAAGAGGTTGGGAAAGGAGGGGAACGAAACCAAGCCTGTCACCACCCACAACACCATGATAAGTCTAAGGAACTTTTTTTTATTTAATTGTTTAACTGCTGTCATCTACAAACAGTAAAAATAAAATAATATGTATTTAAAATTTCCAGTGATCTTTAAATGTAACATAAATTTTGTTTTCATCTTTTTTAATATAATTAAAATGTAGGCATGTCTGAAGTCTAAAAACTCCAGTATACTGTTTCATGTGTTTATTTTGAAATAGTCATTTTTTTCCATGTGTAGGGTTTGTTCTTAATGCTGCCGTTTCCTTATCCAGTAGTCATTTTTAATTAGTCCATGCCAGTAGTAAACAATGAGCTTACCATGTAAAATTACATTTCTTCTGCACCTTTTGTTAATTCTACTGTCAACATATTTGTAAGGACTGATGCATGATGATAGCCATGGCTATGACCTGCTCACACACCTGAAACTACTCTGTAACCCAAGTCTTTCTCTGTATGAAAATATGTATTGTTATCCCGGGTTGCCCCTGAAAAAGGGACCTTCGGGGCTCAGTGAGCCTTCTCAGTCACTGAATTTTAAATAAATAAAATAAATAAATATATAAATAAATAGTTATGAGTTCCAAAATTCAGGGAAATCGGTTGAGTGGAAGCCTAGAATGACACTTTTTATGAAGGCTTCCTCTCAAGTGATTTCACTGGCTTCCAGAAGTGATCCCTAATTATAAACTGAATATCAGGCATGAAAAAGGCAGAATTAGCAGGGAACCCTAAGTTAAAAAACTGACCATGTCAAAACAAACACACAATAGAGTACACTGGGTGGGGACATTAAACACACTTCACACATGTTCACATGGGTTCGCTTTAAAGAGCAGCTGATACTTTTTTACCCTGGAGCAGGTAAGTCACACCAGAATGCTGTCTGCCTCAGAGTCTAAATAAGCAATCTTAAAATGTTTTCACTCTATTTAAGATTTCAGCCTTTTTATATGCTTATAACCTTTCGCTGTTCTGGAACCTCAAACTGTAGCTTCACTCCCAAAATAGAATTTTGATGAAGCTTAGTGAGGAAAGGAGCTACATTCTATTCAATAGATAGTATAGCAGAATCAGGCTGGGGAAGCTTTGTACAATAACTTTACTAAACATAGCATGCCACCTTTCTTTTCTGGGTGTAGTATTATTAAGAAATAATACACAACAGGGTAGCATGGGCTAGCCTCATACCCAGGATGCACTGTGAGGCACAAGGCTGAAGGCTGTGTGTCTCATGTTCCCTAGAAGTGGCACTCTCCCATGACATACCACACCCTTGAGTATATTATTGCTATCATACAGTGGATCCTTTTATTATGTATGAAAAAAGGAAGAAAAAGTTGTATTAATATTTTTATTGCATCCTTATGGTGTATATATACATTTAAAATAATTAGATTTTCTTCAAGAATATCTCTTCCATTAGGCCACACCTTTGGAACTACATCAGCATCTACATAAACACCACAGGCAGCCCCATCACTCCTCAGTTCTTTTCAACTGATGAGAATTATTCCCTTTGGACCTGCTGAGGAAATGCTGTTGACTAGCCATTGCCGTTTACCTCTGATTTGGTTTTTCACAAAGGTAGAAGTTCTTTGCATACAAATCCTAATTCAGCCAAAGGTGGTATCTGAATATATACACAATTAAATGATACACCTTGCTGTTTATTATCCCGAGAATGCCAGTCAGGTAATGCATTGCTACATACTTTAGCTATACATAGAATACTGAGATATTATGTGAATCATACCAAGGACTGCAGAAAGTCCTCTTAGCTTTATGTTTCATTCACCCCTGGGAAAAGGGGTGCTCCTGTGTCTACACAACACCTGTCCAAATGGCTGGCACATTGTATTATGTTCTGTTATAGGAAGTTATAGGAAGTAAGCTAAGGAACTTCTGGTGCGGTTCATCGTCATTCCACAAGCACGATGGCCAGTTCTTCACCAACTTCCTTATAACAAGGAGGTGATTTAATAGAAGTATACTGAATTAAATTCTTAATTTTGGGGCCTGTGTAAGTAAGTAGAAGTCAGTGTTTTGGTTCTCTGTTTTTGGGGTTGACTTTTCTTAGTGTAACTTGTATTTGCCATTGAGGAAATTTAGCTGGGAGAATATTTACAGTCATTTGTGACTAGACCTGTTACTTAAACTCTGAAATAGGTGTCTAAAAGGAAGGAAGGCACTCACTGGGGTGGTGTGTCAGAGTTGTACTTGATTGTTTCTGGAGGACACAGGCTTAGTCCCACCCACCCACCCCATTTACTTTATATCAGGGTTCTGACATCACTTTCCCAAAAGTGCAAAGGACATACACCTGTTCATATCTTTAAAGGCACAGCACACTGAATAGGGGGTAAACACACTCACACGCTTGCACACACTAAAAAAAAACCTCTTAAACAGGCAGGGATACAGACATGTGGGGAGGGGTGCAATGCACTGACTGTAGAATGGCAGTCTTCCTGGAGGTTGCATTTCTTCTCTATTTGAAGGCACCTCTCTGGTCTGAGGGAGGAGGTTGCCCATCTCCATGCTGACCTGGTGAGGATTCAGGAAACCTCTTCCCCCACCCAGGGACCACTCAGGCCACCACAACTTCCTCAGAGGTTGCTAAGAAAGAGGAATGGTTGGACCACAGTGGGCTCCCAGAGGGTGAGGATGGTGAACAGAGGTGCATCCCTCCAGTTGTTCCTCTTCACAATTCATTTGCCATTCTGGTGGATTGTGGTTCCTCTGTGGAGGCACCCACAGTGAAGACCAAGGAGGATGCTGGGAACCTTCACAAAGGAGATCCACAGGAGGGTGGAATGGGACCCACCAGGGAAGGAAACAACTCCTGGTGGGGGACTCAATCATTAGGGGGTAGAACTGGGGGAAAGAAGGGAGAGGAGGTAAGGTGCCTGCCTGGTGTCATGGCTTGGAGGGACAGGAAGTGAATCCTCAGGATCATGGGACCAGCTATACATGGGAGGGAGCTGGATGTAATTGTCCATCTAGGGGCAAATGACCTGGCTGGGAAAGGGAACAGAACAGTGCAGCAGGAGTTTGTGGAGTTGGGGAAGTGCTTTAGACCAGTGTCACACATGGTAACTTTCTTAGAAGTGCTACCTGTCTATGGCATGGGTGAGGCTGGGGTACTCTGCACCATGGGATTCAATGGCTTGTTGAAAAACTGGTGTGGAGCTCAGGGATTTGGCTCCATTGGGGACTGGGGTCCACCTGGAGGGATACAGGTCTATACTGGCATGATGGTCTGTATCTGTCCAGGAGGGGAACCAGGATCCTAGGTGATAGGTTTAAATGCTTCATTGGCAAGCATTTAAACTAGCCAAGGGGGGGAGGTACTGAAGAGAAGAAGGGAAATCCCAGCCCCTCCAACATAACAGGTTACTTAGCGAAGTAGACACAAAGATAGAGAAGTCAATAGGGAGCGTAACGGGTAAATCCAGAAAAAGACAAAGGCAATATGGGCCTACAAGGGGTAAGGGCATCAGAAATTGAGGGTGATGAGTACCAATGCCCATAATTTGTGTAAAAAGCTCCCTGAACTAGTGGCCTTGATGGAAGAGGGATGCCTGAATAGCATGGCAGTCACAGAAACATGGTACACAAAGAACCATGACTGGAATGTCAATATACCAGAGTACACAATCTACAGGAGGGACAAGGAGGGTAAAAGAGGAGGAGGGGTATCTCTCTACATTAGGGAAGGAATCAAAGCAACAGAACTAAAGGGCAAACAGGGAGGGGAGGAGGCACTGTGGGTCATGCCGGAGACAGGAAATTGCACCATAATCCACACAAGGGTTGTTTACAGACTCCTGTCTCAGGGGTCAGCAATGGATAAGGAAATGCTAGAAGGAATCCTTAAAATGTCAGAAAAAGGAGAGATATTGTTGATGGGGGACTTGAATATGCCAGAAGTAAACTGCAACACCTTTACTGCAGCCACATCCAAGAGCAGGGTCATTCTTGGTGCCCTACAGGGGGCATGTCTCAGACAGTTAGTATTGGAACCCACTCAGGAGGGAGCAGTCTAAGACCTGGTACTTTCAAATGGGGACAGAGAGAGGATCTCCGATTTAGAAATAGGTAGCCATCTGGGAACAAGTGACCAACAAACAATGTGGTTCACAATAAGCACAACTGTATAGTCAAGCCATACAAAACCATGGGCGTTTGATTTTAGGAGGGCTGGCTTTGGCAAAATGGGACAGTACCTCAGAAAAGCACCAACAAACAGGCAAGAAGGAGGGATGGAAGAACAATGGGGAAAAATCAAAACTGCCATCACATAGGCAACAAGCCTTTGTGTGAAGCAAATCAACAAAAAAAACGAAGACAAAAACCATTATGGTTCTCCAAAGAGGTGGCAGGGAAGGTTAAAGAGAAATGGATAGCATTCAGGAAATATAAGGAAACACAGAAAGAGCAGGACAGGGAACTGTATCAGTTAAAGCAGAACTAGGCAGGGAAGGCAGTCAAAATAGCAAAGGCCCAAACTGAGGAAAAGATAGCCAACTCCATTAAGAAGGGGATAAAACCTTTTATAGGTACATTAGGAAGCAAAGAAATACCAAGGGAGGGATACTGAGGCTTAATAAAGGGAAGGGAATGTGGGCAGAGGGTGACAGTGAAAAAGCAGGGATACTGAACAAATACTTCTGTTCAGTATTCACAAAAGAAGAGGAGGGAGAGGTACCTAAACCAAACAATAGAAACACTCTGGATGGGGGAAGGGTTGATACCAGTCCATTCACAGAAGAAAGGGTTCTGAAAGAACTCTTAAAACTGAAGGTGGACAAAGCAATAGGGCCTGACAGGATTCACCCAAGAATTCTAAAAGAACTAAGGGTAGAACTAGTGACACCACTGACTACCCTCTTTAACAAATCATGGGAGGATGAGGTGCTACCTGAGGACTAGAGGAGGGAAGATGTGATTCCACTTCACAAAAGTGGGAGCAAGGCAGAGGCAGGCAACTACAGATCTGTTAGTTTGACCTCAGTGGTAGGAAAATGATGGAATCGCTTCTGAAGGAAAGAATTGTTGAGTGCCTAGAGGTCAGTGGGGCACAGGACCAAAGGCATCATGAATTCACAGTGGGAAGGTCATGTCAGATGAATCTAATAGATTTCTTTGACTGGGTGACCAAAGTAGTAGACCAGGGAGGGGCTGTGGACATGGCCCAGCTAGACTTTAGCAAGGCATTTGACACAGTCTCACACAAAAGATTAATATATAAGTTAGCCAGCCTTGGAGTGGGTCCCAAGATGGTAGCCTGGGTAAACAATTGGCTGGACAACAGGATGCAGAAGGTAATAGTAAATGGAGTCCACTGTGATGAAAGGGGGGTTACTAGCGGAGTACCGCAGGGTTCAGTACTGGGACCGGTCCTCTATAATGTCTTTATGAGTGGCATTGTGGAGGGACTGCAAGGAAAAGTATGTCTCTTTGCATATGACACAAAGATCTGTAATAGAGTCAATGCAGAAGATGGGGTGGAAAGGATGAGAAGGGACTTGGCGAGATTGGAGGAATGGTCAAATGTATGGCAACTTAGATTCAATGCAAAGAAGTGCAAAGTAATGCACCTGGGAAACAAAAACCCAGGGAAAGAGTACACAGTGGGGGGTGAGATACTACCAACAACAAAAATGGAAAGGAACCTGGGGTAGTCATATCAGATGACCTAATGGTGGGCAAGCAATGTGAGAAGGCAGTAAGGAGGGCTGGTGGGATACTGAGATGCATAGGAAGAGGCATCACCAGTAGAAAACAGGAAGTTGTTATCCCTCTGTTCAGACAGTTGGTGAGACCCCATCTGAGTACTGCGTGCAGTTCTGGAGACCCCATCTCTGCAAGGACATAGACAGGATGGAGGCTGTCCAGAGGAGGGCACTAAATGGTGCAGAGTCTGCACCAGAAGACATAACAAGAGAGATTAAAGGACCTTAATATGTATACCCCGAGGAAAGGAGGAAAAGGGGGGGCATGATAGAAACTTTCAAGTACCTCAAGGGAATCAGCAAAGTCCAAGAGGGTAGCATCTTTCAGAAAAAGTGATGTGCAAGAACAAGGGGGCAGAATTTGAAGATAGAGGGAGGACGGCTCAGA
This sequence comes from Neoceratodus forsteri, assembly GCA_016271365.2. NCBI lineage: Eukaryota > Metazoa > Chordata > Ceratodontiformes > Ceratodontidae > Neoceratodus > Neoceratodus forsteri. The sequence continues at coordinate 721,577,398 of CM028131.1, read as the reverse complement.
GGTAATGTGAGGAAGTATTTTTTCATGGAGAGGGTTTTGGATATATGGAATAGCCTTCTTGAGGAGGTAGTGGAGTCAAAAACAGCAGGGAAAGTCAATAATGCATGGGAAAGACATGAGGTAATTCTAGTGGGGGGTAGGAGGAAGTAGGCTGTTGGTTAACTGGGATCTGCAGCTTATCCAGTAGGTAGGGAAATGGGGCAGACTAGATGGGCCAAGCTGTCCTTATCTGCCATCAAATTCTATGTTTCTAAGTTTGTTCTGCTTGATTCAGAAATGTTCCTGCTAGCATCCTGTGATAAGGGTGTCCGCTATTGAGTGCTTACAAATAGGGCAACTCAATAGCGGTGTCTGTTCACAGAGCTAATGGACGGGTGGGGATGAATACGGATATAGCAACATCCTGTCACTATATGTACACGTGTGTATGGGGGGGAGCAAGCATGCCATGCAACGAGTGGAAGGGGAAGGAGAGTTTGTGAGGCATAGTGTGGTGGTGGGTTGCCGAGCTGGCCCTGTGGTCCTGGTGAGTAGGTGGCAGGATTGGGTTGCAAGGGTGCCGAGTTCGGTTCCAGGAGTGCATTCATTTTGTTGCTCACCTGGCTTAAACATTTTTTTTTTACCAGTTTTGCACTCACCCCCCACAACATGCACCTCCCTGGAGTTGAGAATCCTTTAGTGGGGGGTGTGGGGGGCACAGCCTCCTGCATAAATAAAAAAACAAAACAAGTCCCCAGCACCCTTTAGTTGCACCAGGAGTGTACATCGCCAAAATTGATTTTCGGCGCTGTACACTCGCCCTGATGGCGATCTCCTTTCCGCAATTGCCGTTATCACATTGAGTCCCTGCTGCTGATATTTGTGCTGCAGTCACATGGAGCACTGTCCACATCTTCACTAAACATCACAATCTGGACATTGTCTCTCATAGACTTGCTGGCTTCAGGCTTGCTGTAATGCAAGACCTCCGATCTTGAATGTATCACACTACTGTATACCATCCTCCCAATGCCTTTTAGGATTGCATGGGACTCATTCTGATCATGTGGTCTAATGGAAGAGATATCCTTAAAGAAGATAGAACAGTTATGTACATACCACAGCAGTGGATCTTCAAGAGAAACTCTTCCATTAGGCCATGCCACCCCTCCCTCCCCTTCTGCTTCAGGGATGGTTGCATCAGATATTGTATCTGATCCTAATCCATGGCTGTTATATCCAGCACTATACTATATATCACCTTGTATACTTGGTGATGGTTTGATCTACTGGTTCCTCATGGGTGGTGGACCTTTGAACCTAATCACCAGAGGGGAACTGAGGAGTGATCGGTCTGTCCTCGTTTATGTAGATGCTGATGCATGACATCATCATGGGTGGCCCTTGGCTAGCAAAAGTTTCTGTTTGGTACTAGTGCCTGACAGCTATAGTTCCAAAGGTGTGGCCTAATGTAAGAGATTATCTAAAGGATTTACTGTTATGGTAAGTACATAACTGTTCTTTCTGTTTTGTTCTGTTTCAGCCTTTAGGTGGTGATGTTTTGAATGTTCTGAAAGATGTGCTGGACTTGTGGGTGGAGGGATTCAAAGTAGATTAAAAAAAACTGTTGTCTGGGACTATTTCTTATCCATGATTATGTATTGGGATATAATCTTGAGTCTAAAGATATCTCAGCTAGCCAAATTGCTGGATTATTTCTATCCTTTGTATAATGTTTAATATACTGTCTCAAAATATTAAATGTAGTCTTCTATGTTTAGTACAGTTGCTGTACACATCCCCTACCCATATACTGTGCATTGCAAATAATATTGCTCCATTCCATACTTAGCATAATTAAAATGATATTTTTAGGGTTGAGCTATGCCTTAAGAAACATAGAAACATACAAAGTAATGGTAGAAGGGGCCATGTGGCCCATCTAGTCTGCCTATAAGCATACCCTGTCCCTTAACTGCTTTTCAGTGTTATGATGCCCTTGTACCTATCCTACGCTTTCTTGAACATCCCCACCATTTTTGCCTCCACTGCCTCCTGTGGAAGGCATTTTCATGGATCAACCACTTGCTCTTGGTGAAGAAGTTGCATATGTTGCCTCTGAATCTGTCCCTCCAGCTTCATGTTGTGTCCTCTGGTTCTTGAACGATTTTTGATATGGAATAGATCCTGGACCTGCACCTTGTTAATTCCTTTTTGGAATTTGAAAGTCTCGATCATGTCTCCTCTCTCCCTCCACTGCTCCATGGAGTACATGTTTAATTTACGCATCCACTCCTCATATGATTTGTCATGCAGTCAATGAATCATTTTAGTAGCTCTCCTCTGCACTGTTTCCAGTCTGGTAATATCCTTTTTAAGGTGTGGTCTCCAGAACTGTACACTGTACTCCAGGTGTGGCCTCTCCAGCGATCTATAGAGTGGCAGGATGACCTCCTTTTTTCTGCTGGTAATTCCCCTGCTTATGCATCCCAACATACCATTTGTTTGCAGTGCTGCTTTCTCACATTGCTTGGATATTTTAAGGTCATCTGTTATAATTATTCCCAGATCTCTTTCCTGTTTAGAGGCTTCCACTTTTTCTCCCTCTAGGTAGTAATCCATTCCTGAGTTAGTTCTTCCAAGGTGCATGATTTAGCATTTTTTAGTATTGAAGTTTAGTTGCTACATTCTTAACTACTTTTCTAGAGACTCAAGGTCAGCCTTCATCTTCTCCACTACTCCTGGGGTGTCCACCCTATTTCCTGTCTTTGTGTCGTCTGTGAACAAATGCACCTTGCCCTCCAGTGCATCAGAAATTTCACTAATGAAGATATTGAATAGGATTGGTCCAAGCACTGAACCCTGTAGTACTCCACTAGCTATGTCTCTTTCCTCCAAGAGTGAACTGTTCACTAATACCCTCTGTGTGCTTCCAGTAAGCCAATTCCTTACCCAGGTTACCACCTGATGTCCTACTCCCATGCTGTCTAACTTGTTTAGCAACCTTCCATGTGGGACCGAGTTCAAGGCATTGCTGAAATCCAGGTACGCTACATCTACCGCACCTCCCATGTCTACTATTTTCGTTACCCAGTTAAAGAAGTCAAGTAAATTCGTTTGACATGACTTCCCTATGGTAAAGTTATGCTGCTTAGTGTCTAATTTGTTGTCCTTGAGAAAGGATATAATCCTCTCCTTGAGAAGGGTTTCGATTGTTTTACCTACAATTGATGTGAGGCTTACCAATCTATAGTTCCCTGCACTCACTCTGCTCCCGCTTTTGTGTAGAGGGATAACTGTGGCCATTTTCCAATCTTGTGGGACCTCACCCAGTTCAAATGATAAGTTAAAAAGATCAGTCAGTGGAGCCACCAATTCTTCTCTTAGTTCTCTCAGTAGTCTAGGGTGCATTTCGTCTGATCCCATGGCTTTGTTTGTATTCAGCTTCTTCAGTTCTTTTAGGACTGCTTCCTTTGTAAAGAGTCCTGAGTATACTCTGCCACTGCCTTTATTGTATCCTGTAATGGTGGGTCCGCAACTAACCTGCTGCTTGGTGAATATGGAGCAGAAATATCTGTTTAGGATTTCCACTTTGTCCTTATCCTCAGTGTTCTCTCCATCTTCCTTCATGAGTCTGACAATAACCCCTGTTGTCTTTCTTTTTTCACTAATATATCTACAGAAGGTTTTGTCTCCCTTTTTGACTTCTCTGGCTATCCTTTCCTCTGTTGTTGCCTTTGCTGTTCTGATTTCATTTCTTGCTACCCTTTGTTTTTTCTTTGCAGTCTTCCTGGTCCTTTTTGGAACTTGTTTTTTGTATTTCCTGGCAGCAGCCCTTTTCTCCCTAACCCTGGTGGCTACTTCCTTAGAAAACCACAGTGATTTTCTTTTCTTTTTTGCTTTGCTCAACCTCTTTATGCAGTGGTTTGCAGTCTGTAGTATAGCTGCCTTGAGATGTGCCCAGTACTCTTCAACATCCCTCCCCCAAACTATATTTAAAAGTCTCCCTTTAAGACCTTGCTTCCTTGCCACCAAATCTGCTGGTCTAAAGTCCATAACTTTAGTTTTAGAGTGCTTGGTTTCTGTTTTTGTCCTGACATGAAACTGCACCATGCAGTGATCGCTGGACCTTAGGTGGCTTCCCACCTTTACCTCCACAATATTGTCCCCATTTGTTAGTAGCAGAGCAAGGACAGCATCCCTCCTTGTTGGGTCCTTAACAAATTGTTTCAGGCCTAACAAGTGCAGAACATCCACAAAGTCTTTCCTTCTGGTTGAACTTGCTATATGGGTACCCCAATTTATGTTGGGTAAATTGAAGTCCCCCAGCACTTTTACTTCCCCTTTATCACTCATGTTTTGAATGGTTTTCAATATTTCTTTGTTCCTCTCCAACCTTGTTGTCGGTGGTCGGTATTATACTCCTATCCGAGTTATTGCTCAATTTCCAGCCTCTTGAGCGACCCAAAGTGACCCCATTTCTATGTTGTCATTTTGGGTTATAGTTGCTTTTATGTCCTCCTTTATGTACATAGCCCCCCCCCCCCCATCCAGTTCTGTCCTTCCAGAACAGACAGTATCCTGGGATAGTCATTTCCCAGTCATGGTTATTGTTTAACCAAGTTTTGTTGATGGTGACCCAGTCCAGATCAGCTTCGGCAATGATGGCTGTGAGGTCAGCTATTTTATTTGATAGGCTCTGTGTATTAGTGAACATAGCTTTCCAAACTTAAAGTGCCAGAGCAGTGCAGGGTTGACACAAAAAAGGTCGAAATCTTTTAAATACCACAAAGAAAACAAAATGTTAAACGGTTTATTTAGATCCTGGGTCCGGCAGCACCTGGGTGTGAATTACCTGCCCTGATAGTGTCAGAAGCTCTTTATGTCTTGCTTACTGCTTTTCTCCATGTCATCTACTGTATGCCTCAAAGTCAATATATTTTCTATTTGAACCATAAGCTTTGTTGAAAGGAAATGATAGCACAACCTTATGTTAGTCATATGGTTACTGTGAATAAATCAAGAAAAAAAAATATCTTCAGGAACATTTCTTTAAAACTGTAGATACTGTTATCAGTGCTGTTTCTGAGCCAATTTGGAAATTAAACTCAGCCTACAAACAGTATTCTTTGATGGTGACATTTCCTGACAGAGCAATTCTTTACAGATCAGCTAAGTTAATTATATTCAAGCTGACTGGAGGAGTGTAACCCTTTCACCAGAGGAAGCTTGCAACTGTAGTGTCACAGATCAACACCTTCATTTGGAAGTCAAAATAACATAAGCTGTGAATTTTGTGAAGCGTGCTTTCACATTTTTAAATGACTAACCACTGTGAAATAACCCTAATTTCCTGTGGATTTCTGACTGCATAGGGTATCGTAGCTGCTCTGTGGTTACAGATTAAGGCTTATAGGATTCAACTGCACTGTATAAGAAATATATAGAGGCATAGATGAGCCCCTGACAGCTCAGAGGAAACTTTGAAAAATCCCAGAGTTTTAAACACAGGTCTGTTTATACTGTATTTTATATATGTGCTTTCTCTAAGCCATGCCTCCTTGCTTTTGTGATACCCTTGCAAAATTCAAGACACCATTTCAGGTTCAAGCATTGTGTTTGCTTCATGGCTTTATTTACAATTCATCAGTTTACTGCAAATACACGTACACTTTTAATGTTCTATAATTAAGTAATAATGACCGAACAACCAATCATTTCCTGGGGCTTAATTACTGGCTGGGGGGAGGGTAGCCCGAGGCATAGCTGAGGGCCAACCTCCACCAGCCGGTTGTTACTCTCCAAGAAATGAACAGCTGAGAAGTCATTATTGTGATTATAAGTCTGAAGCACTCCACGCAGTGCAAGAAAGCAGCAGGAAAGGCAAACAAGATGCTGGGATGCATATCTAGGGGGATCAGTAGTAGGAGAAAGGAGGTTATACTGATCTTGTACAGGTCCCAAGTAAGGTCGCATCTAGAGTATGGGGTTCAGTACTGGTGCTCACACATCAAAAAGGACATTAACCTGCTGAAGAAGGTCCAGAGGAGGGCTACAAAGATGATAATGGGTCAGCAGGGTAAGGCATAAGAGGAGAGGTTGAGGGCACTGAACATGTACTCCCTGAAAGACAGGCAAGAGGTGACATAATTGGGACCTTCAAGTACTTGAAATGGATAAATAAGGTTGATAAGGAGAGTCTCTTTAAGCTGACTGGCAACCATAGCATGAGGGGGCACAGTCTTAAGCTGGAGGGTGGGAGGTTTAGGAGGGAGGCCAGGAAGCATTTCTTCACAGAGAGGGTGGTAGACACATGGAATGTGCTGCTGGAAGAGGTCATCTCACTGAAGACAGTGGGCAACTTTAAGAGAGTCTGGGCTAGCCATAGGGGGAAGATAAGGATCATGGGTAGGGAGGATGGGAGGAGTGGGGTGGGAGTGCAGGGACATTAGCTCAATCTGCGAATCCTGCAATACGTGCAGACTTGATAGACCAAATGGCCTTCCCTTCTCTGCTGGCTTCTTCATATGTTCATATGTGATCGCAGTAATGACATTTTTTTTTCATGTTTTTCTATTTAGTTTCCTTTTTTTCAGTGCAGCACGTGCTCACACTGCCATGTGCTTCCACCTGTTGTCTGTGGTAACGTGGAGCTGATGAAGAGAGGTGACCTGCTTTAAGTAGTCAGGATGGTACCATGCAGGGGTTTAAACTCACTATTCTGAAACTATTTCTAAGTAATAATTTTTCAGAAATGCAGAAGTGTTCCTTTTTTTTCATTTTATTTAGGAAGTTGTACACAGTAAACTGGTTAGGCAGCAAGACTATTGCCGCCGTATTGATCAGCTATGAGGCTGCCATACTGGGCATTTCTAAGAGATTTCAGACTGGCACAGCAGCCAATCAGTGAGCTAATTCAGCTCATGAATAATTAATTAGATTTATAATGTTCTTTAATGCTCAACAACAGATTACAATAACAATGCACACCCATATTCAGACTTTATTTACATGTTCTTATGACTGCATGTGTGTACAGGAAACAGCCAGGAGGTAGAGGGTGGTCCACCAAAGTATGAAGCCAATCACCAAATCAATTTAGTAGCTCAGATGCGTACCAAAACCTTCACAAATGCAGGACCCCAATGATCCAACTAGGCATTCTTTACTATGCCTCAGTGCATACCTGTACCAAGGCACAACTTGCCCAGGACTGACCTTTGTGCTGGCACTGGGTCACATTCTCTAACTGAGCTTTCTCAAGTCAGCAGTTGAGCCATGCACCCAGCTACTTCTGTCCCCAACTGGTCCTCTCTCTCTCTCTCTCTCTCTCTCTCCCATTAACATACCCCAGTCAACAGGAATGTGTAAGCCTTTGCCAATGATCTTCATGTTGGGTGAGTTGACAGGAACTTGCTTCACTGGGAGCTGCTGCAGAAAAGGGGGGATCTACTTGTGTGCACAGTAATATATGGAAACCTTGCCCCATCCCTTTCCATTTGCTCCCTGGCCCCCTGTCACTGCCTCCAGCCTGTAACTATTGGTCTTGTAAGCTCCTCAGGCCTTACCCCAAGCCATGTCATCCAATCCAGCATCAAGTGACAAAGCATGCTAAATCCACTGCTTTGAGCGGTTATTTCACAATCCTGCCAAGCTGAGCCTGATCTCCCCTTCCCAGCCCCAACAGCTGGTCACTCATGGAATGGAGTCTGAGGGGATACTGCCCTGTTCCCGAGCGCTGACGATGAAACCCAGCTCTGTCCCCAGCCTTTCCCATCCCCAACCAGCATGAATGCCTTCCTCAGAAGTGTGGAGGTAGGCAGGGGACACTAAGTGTAGTGGGCATGATGATGGAATGGCTGCCAAATGGCCCTATATTTAGCACCTCATTGTTCTCTGTTATGACATGGAAACAGTATCATAGTCCAGTGGACTTCATCTGCTCTCTGTTTATCATACACCTGACATTACAATGCTTCGTAACATCAGAGTCTGTTACTCTGGGAATGAATATTTCACAAGCAGAAGATTATTTTGTTAAGTGTAAACAGGTAGGCAGAAGGGATTCAAATATAGCAGACAGTGAGCCCTTTTAAGATCAATGCTCATAGTTCTTAAGCAGACATGTGGCTTGAAATTTTTATTCCAGTTTTTCAATATGACATTGGGGTCTATTTAAATATAAAGTAAAATGGTGTACATTTATGATATTATTCAGTTTGTAGTAATGTATGCCCCAACATATTGTACATGACAAGCATTTCCTTATGAACACTCTGATGATATTATGCTTTCATTCTTATATCCTTTGCTTGAGATTGATATGTTAATCACAGTTCACATACTTGGCAACAACTCTTCATTGTATATTAAAGAGCAACAGACGCTAAAATAAAAGACTTAAAACTATCATTTTATTTCAATAATCATGTTTAGTCCTAGTGTTCTAGTTTTTTTTTGTTTTGTTTTACTTGCTCCTGTTACTGGACAACTAAATATTTCAGATAATGCTCTACTTATTCCATTGTGTTTAAAAACATCTGGCTGTCCTTTCAGCACAACTGCTATTATATCACCATCTACTGCCATGGTGCTGTAAGCACTGTGATGTCATAAAAAGGCACTTTGAGGTTGGTTGGGAACAGTCCAATAGCTTGTGCAATAGCTACTTAAAGTCTCTTTTTTGAGTGTGGATAGGAAGGTTAGTAATATAAAAAGCAGTTGCTCAATCTATCCAAACGTGTACAACAAAGGGGGGTAAGGGAAATGAAGAAAAGAATGTTTTGCACTGATAGAGGAGGGAGAGGGGAGACTTGGGGGAGTGTTTGGTATCCTGCATCTGTAAGGATGGGGGGGTTGCAGGTGGGCAACGACAGCAATGGGTAGGGTGGTAGGCTGCAACAACTGTGGTGCACCAATCTTTCTAAAAATTGCCTGGAGTGTGGGAGGATGTTTAGTGTGCACCACATAGAGATACTTAGAAAGGAGATTGAGGGTCTGCAGGAGGAATTAAGACAGGCGAGGCAGACTGGGGGTGGGTTTAGCCCAATACTGCAGGGAGGAAGAATGGGAGATGAGGGATGACAATTTAAGCCAACAGTGGTGAGGAGAGGGTCAGAAGAAGGGAAGTAGGGACAAGGGGGCCCAAGCCAGGAAGAACGATTGCCGGGGAAACCAGGTCAGGAGACAAAAGACAAATGGAAGGAGGAGATAGGGACTTGTGAGGGGAGGTGAAGAAGTGGCAAAAGTCATGGAGTGGAAAGGAGAGACCAGGTTACCATGAAAAGAGAGGGAGCGGGCATTTGTGAAGGGTCTTCAGAAAACAGCTGTGCACTGCTACAGAGGAAGAAGGTGGAGGAGGGAAATGATGAAATTAGAGGAGTAATTGATAAATGCCTGGACCAAACCGGAGTGGGGAGAAGTTCTGCTGGGAGAATTGCAACAGGGGCATAAGGGGGAAATAATGTGCAGGAGAAAGAGGAGCTGGAAATGAGAGAGGGAGATGAATGGAAGCAAGCAGGGAGAAAGAGTGGTGGGATCCTAGTGCTAGGGGACTCAATACTAAGAGGAGTCAGGTGGGGTGGCAAGGGGGAGAGGCATAGTCGCATTTGGGCGGAGGCCTTGCCAGAAATGACAGCAGAAAGGGTGGGACAGTCTGTTCTGAAATATGCTAGAAGGACTAGGGACAAGCCTCATTTAATTATACATCTTGGGACGAATGACCTGGCTGGCAAGACAGTAGATATAGTCCAGAGGAGGTTTGAGGAACTAGGACAATTATGTGAGGGGGGGCAGGAAGATCAGTAACTTTTTCAGAGATACTTCCAGTGCCCAAGGCAAGCACAACAAGAAAGCTGAGAATAGAGGAATTTAACAGATGGCTAAGAACCTGGTGGTGTGCTAAAGCATATGGTCTGTTGGGGGGGGGACCTAGGAGGACAGTAGTCTCTATGCCAAGGACAGACTACACTTGAGTGAGGAGGGAAGGAAAGTGTTGAAACAGAGGCTGGAGGAGTACATAGAGGAAGTAGGGAATTTAAACTAGGAGCGGGGGTGGCAATTGGGCAAGAGACATGCAGAGACCACAGGTTTGGAAACCATATGAGCTTAACCCCATAACAGTGACAAAGGATAAATGGCAAGTACTGCTGGTGAGGCTAGTAAAGGAGGGCAGGATGGGGGGGGGAAGGGTGGAAGGTGGTTACCCTTAATGCTAGGAGCCTTGGGAGGAAAACTGCAGAGTTACAGGTGCTTATGGCAGAGGGAGAGGTGGACATTGCAGCCATCACAGAAACATGGGCCACCCAGTACAATGATTGGGACCCTGTCTGTACCAGGGTACAGGTTATTTCTGTAGGGACAGGGTGATTGGGAAAGGAGGGGTGTGGCACCATATGTGAAGGAAGGACTGAAGTGTGAGGGAGGAAGGGGAGGAGGTAGTACGGAGTCACTTGATGTAATCCAGGATTCCAAGAATAGGATTCTTAGAATGGGAGTGGTGTACAGGCTGACATCTCAGACAGAGGAGTTAGACAGGGAACTAGCGGGACAGATCAGGAGGACTCAAGAGAAGGGTAGTGGGTGATTGTGGGGACTCAACATGCCAGGAGGGACTGGAGTACCCCAACAACCAGGAACAGAAGGAGCAGGTACTGCTGGATGCCTTTCAGGACAGCTTCCTGCTGCAAATGGTCAGTGAACCAACCAGGTTAGGGAATACCCTTGACCTTGTGCTGGCAAATGGGGACTTTGTGAGAGAACTTACAGTGGAGGAACCGCTGTCAGGGAGTGACCACCATTCAGTACGACTCACATTGGATATGGGCAAGGAAGGAGTTGAATCTGGCACAAGAGTGCTGGACTTTGGGAGGGCTGACTTTGGGAAGATGGGGGAAGTGGTAAAAGGGTACCTGGACAGAATTCAATCTAGTATGGACACTAACCAGAGGTGGGAGCTCATAAAGCCGGGGATAGTGGAGGCAACCAAAACCCTGCTGCAAGGCCCAGAGCAAGAAGGCTAGGGCTAAGAAACCGAGCTGGTTGAGCAAGGAGGTCATGGAAAATGTAAGGAGGAAAAGAGCTGCCTTTAGGAAGTACAAGAAAACAGGGAGAGGGGAGGACAGGAGGAGTACTTGACAGAATCGAAGGAGGTGACAGGGGCATTAAGGAGAGCCAAGGCATCTATGGAACTCAGGCTGGCACAAGGCATTAAGAAGGGGGAGAAGGACTCTTTAGGTACATCAGAGAGAAAAGGAGCTATAAGGACCACATAGTAAGGATTAGGAAGGAGGGGTGGGTGGAAGCAGGAGGTAATAAGGCAGAAGCACTAAATGAGTACTTCTGCTCAGTAATTACTAAAGAGACAAGGGGGTGACATCCAAGGGGAGAAATGGCAGAAATGGGGGAGGGGGTGACAGATGGGAAATCATGGAGGGCAGAGTTTGGGAGGGTTTGAAGGCACTGAGGGTGGATAAGGCGCCAGGCCCAGATGGCATCCACCCAGGGTACTGAAGGAGCTGACAGAGGTCCTTGCAGGACCTTGGCAGACCTATTTAATGCCTCATTTCATTCGTGTGTGTACCTCAGGACTGGAGGATGGCTCATGTGGTGCCCCTCCACAAGAGTGACCCCAAGGATGAACTGGGAAATTACAGACCAGTGAGCCTCACATCCATCGTGGGTAAGCTAATGGAGACTATCCTGAAGGAGAGGCTGGTGGCCCTCCTAGAGGCCAAAGAACTACAGGACAACAGACAGCATGGCTTCATATGGGGCAGATCCTGCCAAACCAACCTGGTGGAGTTCTATGACTGGGTAACTAGGCAACTGGACAGGGGCCATGCAGTGGATGTCCTGTATCTGACTTCAGTAAGGCATCTGACTCGGTGCTGCATGGAAGGCTGGGAAGTAAGTTAGGCACAGGGCGGTGCAAAGCTGGTGAGATGGGTAGGAACTGGCTTCAGGAAGGCAACAGAGGGTGGTGGGTGGGGAGCTCACACCCAAGGGTAGTGATGAGCGGTGTTCCACAGGGCTCGTGTTGGGACCAGTGTTGTTTGGGATATTCATTGCAGACATATCATTGGACATCAAGAGCAAGATCAGTCTGTTTGCTGATGATACCAAGGTAGGAGCAGTGGTGGATAACCTAGGGGGATGGCAGGGGATGGAGGATGATCTGGCAAAGCTTGAAACCTGGTCAGACACCTGGCAACTGGGGTTTAATGCAAAAAAGTGCAAGACGCTGCATTTTGGGCTGAAGAACCCAAGGAGGAGTTACCAGCTGGGAGGAGTGCAGCTAGCCCAGACAGAGGAGAAGGATCTGGGGGTGCTCATTACAGGGTCAATGAACAACTCGGCACAATGTAGGAAGGCAGCTTCAAAGGCCAACAAAATGCTGGGTTGTATTGCAAGGGGTATATCCTCGAGGAGGGAGGGAGGAGGTGATTCTGCCACTGTATAGGTCATTAGTTAGACTGCACCTGGAGTACTGCATGCAGTACTGGTGCCTGTATCTGAAGAGGGACATTGGTTACTGGAGGGGTGCAGCTCAGGGCAACAAAGATGATCAAGGGGCTGGGGACTTATCATACGGAGGAGGCTGAGGAGTTGAACATGTACTCACTGGAGGCGAGGGAACGGGGGGGCATGATTGAAACCTTTAAGTACATGAAAGGAATAAACAAGACAGGTACAGAGGGGCTGTTCAAATTAAGGGAGGGGGAGGGACACCAGGGGCCATGATATGAGACTGGAGGGAGGAAGGTTCAGGAGGGAGATGAGGAGATATTTTTTTTACAGAGAGGGTGGGGGCTGGGTGGAATGTGCTACCTGCAGAAGTGGTATCCAGTAGAACAGTGGACTGCTTCAAAAGGGGATGGGACAGGACAAGGGGTAGGGTGAATGAAGGGGAAGGGTGGAAGGGAGGGGCAGCTGCAGAATAAGGGGTGCTAGCTGCACATTCGAGCAGGCTTGATAGATCTCTACTCCTTTATCTGCTGGCAAATTTCATTTGTTCATATGTTCGTAGTCCAGTGCTTTTTCTGCAGGCTTACTGAACAGGATAACAAGATGAGTTATAAATTCTGGAATGAGAAACTGTACTGTCTTGTAAATTTTAATTGCAGAAACGGTATGGTTAAAGAAGTACATAATGAAGTGCATAGGTGCTCTTTTTTAACAAATAATGCAACATTTTGTGGTAAAGTAAGGTCACATGCCAGATTCCTTTTGGATGTATCAGTAATTATTTCTCTTGCTAAGCTTCCGAGGAAGGACTGGGTTGGTCTGAAAACTAAAGCACTTTGTTCTTGTTGTTACATCTATATTGATCCAATAAAAGGTATCACATCATTTGCTTCTGGATCTGTTCTTACAAGGACCAATACAGCAACGACTCAGTCTGTATATTGTGTGTTAATACGTCTCTCGGAGCCACTCATTGCTGAAAATGAGTGGTTTCACGTGTCTTCAGCTGGAGTGAGAACAGTGAAGCAAAGCTGAGCTGTTCTGGCTCAAGCTGAAGGCAAGTGAAACCACTAATTTTCAGCAATGAGTGGTTCTGAGGGACATATTAATATATTATTGATCGAGAGTGTCAATAATATATTTAGAAAAAAATAAACTTCTCAGAATGTGCCCGTTTCCAGGGCATCTGCATGTGAGACACACTTCACGGAATAAGAGTGCCTCATGCACAGAGGAAAGGAGAGCTCCGATTGGTCAGGAGTGCTCCCTTCCCTCGATCTGTAATAGAAAATTGGAGGCACACACAGCATACAAATGTTGTGTTATTTTAGGTGACGTCATCTATGGAAAAGATTAATGTAAACAATTGTTAGGCTTCTTTTTTGTTTGTTTTCTCACTCCTCCCCCGATCGGCCCTCCTTACAAGGAGTGCCCCAGCCCTGTCACTCTGATGTCTACGTGGACTAACCTGCCACCGTCTTCCCCCAGGGCTTGCCCTCCAGTGGGGTCAGTGGAGTTCCACAGGCTCCACCACAGAACAGAACCAGTTCTGGCAGCATGCCCAGCTGATCATATGTGGGGCCTGTGGGTGCTCTTCATCATCCTGCCACCAGGGTTTTTCCTCTGGTTTTCACACCTGGAGATGTGACATGCAGTGATGTCATCATGCACACCACGCACCCCCAAGTGATGTGCTCCGATGTCTGCCACGTCCCCCAATCATCTTGTCACCGAGCTGCCTTTCCCACAGCTTCTGCCAGGGGCCAGGTGAGCTGTGGGCTCTGCCCACCCTCCTCCCTGGAGAAGGAGGGCAGTCTTGCAGACACTTGATCTCCCCCCCCAGCTGACCGTCTGTCAGCCTAGATTTGCTCCTGAACCCGAGCCATCTGCATTGCAAGCAGTAATGCTACTGCTTCACTGGTGGACTGGCAATTGTTGTGCTTCTAAAGAGGAAACTTATTATGGATTAGTCATTGAGGTGGTGCAACTGATAAACCATAGTCAGGGCCCTTTGGAATTCAGTGATTCAACAGCCGTGGAATGCCTCACAGAATGTTTAACTCACCATAGAGTATATGTAGTGACACAGAACTCATTGCTCTTTGTTATTTTTTTCTTAAAATTTACAGTGCTTGTCTCCCTTCTCCTTTATGTTTATACTAAAACCTCTCTTCCATGCTCAGCATGTGAGTTCATTGATGACATCACATCACATTTTCACCAATGGCAGAACTGCATTCTGCCACAGAAACAGATAACCCATGCTGCAGACAGCAGCAAACACTGCTGCAGAAGCCCTGCTTCAGAAGTAAGGACTGCAGTACTATGGAGAACTAGGGGCCCTGCCCATAGTGCTGAAAGCATACTGAGTGAACTGCAAGCATCCTTAGACCTAACTACTGTATATGCCAGAAGCCAGGATTTCAAAGCGCCTGTGTAGGCTATGTGTCTTAGGCAGTTTTCAAAGAGCCGGTGTCACTCCAGATGAAACTGGATGCAGTTTACATTTGGTAGGTGGGAGCAGCCAAGAGTTAAGCCCCCTCAGCTATTGTTGGAGGCAGGGGGGCTAAGTAAGCTAGCCTATTCATAATAGTCTAGCTTTATTTATTTAGTTTTTGTTGACCGGGTAAGTGCACTAGACAAATCCTGCCTACTTTCAGGCACAACCCGGGGGGAGGAGCGGGATACAGGTGAATGCCAACTGACCTTGAACCAGATTAAGCTGTTGGTGGTATTTTTAGTGAATGAGGGAAATTTGGCCAGGACACCAGGGAAATTCCCCTACGGTTCTGCCAGCAGGGGGCTTGACTTCCTGTGAGCAGGGATGGAGGAGCCCAGTTGGGAGCCAGACCAAGGAGGAGGAGGAAGTGCTGATGTGGCACGGGAGATGGCCTCCTCCCATGACCTCATATTGCAAGAGGCTACTTTACTGGAAATAAACCAAGAATTAGTTCAAAGTAAACAAGAAGAGATGTTTTTCTTGATCGAGGACTTGAGTAATATTGATGGAAATAAGGACTGTGAGAGAACTCCAATGGAAGGAATTAAGGGCAAAAGTAAAGAAGAACTTCTGCAGGCATTAAAGAAAGCCAAGGAGAAATATGCAGCTTTTATGGCAAGAAAACAAGCTGAATTAAAGTTACTGGATCACAGTGAAGAAATTGACAATGGGTATGGCCCAGCTGACAGCTCTGAATATGATGCATCAACATCAAAGGATGAGGAAGGAGCAAGCCGACAGACACTTCTGCAGGTAAATCTTCACCCTATTATTTCAATCACTGATGCAAATGTGAACAGGGCTGGCAGGAAAACTGAGGGATTCAGGTGCCTAGATCCCCAAGAGGTAGAGGACAGTGGTATTAAGGCAGAAGTTCCTACTGAAACTAGCTCTAAAACTGAGCAAAGGAGTGAGAAGGGGAACGAAGGTTTAAAAACTGCTGTACAAGATAAAGAAATGCCTAATGTAGTTTCAGGACTGGAAAACAATCCTAAGTCTGGTAATACAGTCCCCTGGTTCAACACAGAGATTCAAAAAGGCCCAAATACAGAGGAAAAGAAAACTGGGGAAGTCATTTTCCAAAATAATCCCTTTGAACAGATTGATGCTACCATTTTTTCTTTCTTAGCACGATCTGCTAAACCAGGATCAAAGGAAGGGAAAAACAGGAGAGAGGCTATTATGTTGGCAAAACGCAATTTAGACGGGCCTAATACTCATAAAGGGCCTGTAGAACACAAGGGACAAAATATATCTATGCAATCCTGTCCAACATCAACAACAGAGGCAATTAGCAAAGCATTTTCACTACACAGTAATCTAAATCAGGGACTTGAACCCTTCTGCAGTTGGTCACCGGGAAAAGCCCTACAGGAGGCAGGATGGAAGAAATTGCCTCAGGCCAGTGGTTGCCAGACCACTCGTGGCCTGCAAACACCCCAGAATGGTGTCCCAGGGGTTTGCCTCAAATCTCTGTTGGGGAAAAGGGAGTACAAATCCAGACTCTGCCCAAGATATGGGGATGAAAATATGGGACAGCTTCAGGAAAATATAACTGAACTGATTATACTGGAAAAGAGCAGTTAGGAGAAAACATACGGAACCCGGGGATCCGACACAGGACAGGAAAATGAAACAACCTTTGCAGGGACCCCAGATCTCAGAAGAGAGCGCACCTGAAGGTGAAGAAAAACAAACTGACCCCTCCCAGCACACATTGTCAGAACTCTTTGCTAAATCAAAAAGAGGCTGCTCCTAGAAGGAATGCAGTTAGGATTCGGTACAAAGGAGGTCAGGAAATCAGGCCAGATTGGCAATATGTTGGGAGAAAGCTCCTGAAGGACTCACTACACTTTTCACCAAAAGATGTTTATGCTTTTATAAACATCTCAGGAGAGGACAACTATGACATTATTTTCAGATCTGCATACACCCTGGATTTGTTCTGGCAAAGCTTCAATCAAGTTAAATTTTCACCTCTGTGGTCCCCCTTTATGGTGATCCCCTTGACAAAACCCCTCATTAAATATGTGACAGTGATGTTTCGGAATGAAGGGGTACACGCTGATGACATTATATACTGGCTTCAACAAAAATGTGAAGTACTGAGTGCACCAGAAGCACAACTGGATTCTGAGATGTTTTAGACTGGGGGATGGAAATATAAGGTTAAATTGAGGCAACTGGAGAGTGATATAGAGCATATACCAAACTCCTTCATGCTGGGTAGAGATACAGGAGTGTGTTTTTATTCAGGGCAGCCACGAGCATGATACAAGCATGTGGCTAGGACCCACCTCTCTAGTGTATGTGATCGCCCCCGCTGTGACAACTGTGGGGAGGTGGGGCACTTAAGTATGCAATGTGCAAACCAGACATGATGTGTGTTATGTGAGGACACAGGTCACACATTTCCAGAATGTCCGTGGGCTGCAAGAAATAAGGCAACAGTCATTAGCCCTGAGCTTCTTATCCAACAAGCTCAAGAGGAAGCAGCCAAAAATGTGGTACAGGCTGAAGTCCCTCCTGCAGAACACAACCCCCCAGATAAGGCTTCAGACCCTATTCCAGGCAGAAAGGAGGAAGTTCAGACTGAAGAGATAAGAATAGATGAGGAGATTCATCCACTCTGTCCCAATCCTGATAAGCCCATCCAGTGGGGGGACCTATTACCGGTTTGCTACACAGGTAAGCAATCCACTGATGTGCAAGTGATCCCTCTTCCACCCCCCAAAAAAAACCACCCTCCAAGAAGGACAACTAGGAATACAAAACCAAACCCACCCCCACCCCCACAAGTAAGCAAGCAGGCCTAGCGGAACCTAATACCTTTGAGGTTTTGGCTCCCACTGAGGTAGAATCAGACACAGAACAGATAGATGTAGCTCTTACACCCACACAAGCTGAAGGAGAGAAGGATGATATGCTTGAGTACAAAGGGAAGAAAAAGGAAAGGAGAAAGAAAGGGCCTTGAACTCTTAAATTGAATGGTTAAGTTATCCCTGGGTTCATGTAACTGTCATAGCCTCTTACATTCCCTCAGGAGAACGGTGTTGTTTCACCTATTGATAGATCTAAAACTGGATATCTGTTTTTTGCAAGAAACATGGATGCTCACATCGGACCAACTTAGGCTGTTCCAGGCGAATGGAGATGGGCCATCCTATTGGTCCTTTGGGCCAGACAGGGCCGATGGAATAGGTATCATATTTAGTACCTTTTCCTTCCAAATGACCAAGATGGTGGATTTGATTCCAGGGAGGCTGTTCATCCTAGATGGATATTGGGATAAGGTCCCATATAGATTAATAAATGTATACAGCCCACAAACAAAAGCAGTTAGAGTAGCTCTAATTTCCAAACTTCAACCTTACTTACATACGTCCACTTATGTAATCCTGGGGGGGGGGATTTTAATTGCGACTTACCCAAAGGGGACTGAGGGGGGAAAGAGTGAAAACATACTGTGATTCAAATGCCTTGCAAAAATGTGTCGATATTGGAGAGCTGAAGAATTGTGCGCACTACCAATCCCAAGGGTCCAAATATACATACAATAGGGGACACCTGACATCAAATACAGACCATATTTTTATTTCTAGGAATCTCCCTGACCCAAACTTTCGTACTATCCCTATAGAATTTTCAGACCACCTTTTCTTACAAATAACGTTTCAAACAGCCCCCCCCCCCGAAAATAAGGAGGGAGAAAAGATGGAGATTAAATGTTTCAATGCTCACAGACCCTTTTGTTAAAGAGAAAATTTCATCATTACTCTGGGCTAGGACCTCAGTGAGTGATCTCTACAAAGATTTGGGGGTATGGTGGATGGACACAAAAAGAGATAGCAATATGGTTCCAAAACTATGGCAAGCATAGGGCACAAAACAATTTTTTTAGCTATTTAAAACTAAGATCAAAACTTCAGAACATGCTTTCACAGTCTGCTATGTCTAGACATGATCATGGCCCTGACATTGAACAGATCCAGGATGAAATGAGGAAATTTCAATATGACAGGGCAAAAACTTTAAATACAGAATTGCAGTTTGGAACACAAAAATCCCTAATTGGAGACCCCTTTGAAGCCTGTAAAAAGAAGAAAGATACTTTTGGTATGTTTCAATTAGTAGATGATAGAGGAAACATAGTGGAAGATGAGATGAGGATCCATGAAATAATCTGTGGGCTTTTGGCATCACATGAGAGTTTCCCTCCTCCTTCTACAAATTTGATTAATTCTTATTTGGAGAAAAGCCAGGTAACCTTGGCCCGGGAGGATCAGGAATTTTTAACCTCTCCTTTGAAATTACAGGAAATAGAAGATGTAATTATGAAACTAAAAAATGGATCTTCACCCGGACTTGACGGACTGCCTTATGAGTTTTACAAATCATTTTCCAAAATAATGGCAAGGTGTTTAGTAGAACTGTTTTCAGTATTTTTTGACAAGGGGTGGTCCCCCCTCAATTCACAGCAGGTCTCTTAATTTTTATATATAAGGGAGGGCGAAAGGTAGACATCTCAAACTGGAGACCTATAACTCTCCTGAATGCTGATTTTAAAATATTGTCTCAGGTTCTTAACAATAGGCTAAGGCAAATAGCTCCTTTATTAACCCTTAGGCTGCCGCCGACAAGATATCTTGTCCTAAAAACCTTAATACATCCAGGCCAGTTTTGTGGGATCCCTGAAAGGAAGCTACAACATGCCTTAATGATTATCAGAGATGTAATAGAGATGTGTGGTGCTGCACAAACATCTGGTTGTATCATTACTTTAGATCAAAGCAAGGCTTTTGATAGAGTATGCCTTCCTTTCCTCTTTCAGACCTTATTACATTATGGTATTCCAAAGGAATTTGTGCATAAAATCTAGCTTCTATATTCTAGAGTCCGTGTGCAAACAATTATTAGAGGGTTGGTAATGAAAGGTATCACCATAAATACAGGGGTTCGACAGGGCTGCCCCCTCAGACCACTCCTTTATAACTTTTCCCTGGACCCTCTGATTAGAGTTCTGAGCAATACTCAAGAATGGGAAGGTTTGGGGGGGATCCCAGGCCAAATGGAACTGAAAATCCAAGCCTATGCGGACGATATATGCCTGTTTATAGCAAACCTGGGCAATTACCAATAGTAATAAAACAACTGCAGGAATATTCTAGAGTATCTAATGCCACCTCAATCTAAATAAATGTAAAGGTTTGTACTTAAGAAATACAGAGAGGGCACCTGTAACAGTAAACCATATTTATTTCTCCTCAGAGCCACAAAAAATCTTGGGAATAACGTTTGGACAACATAATCTCCCGCTTGAGAACTGGGAAAGGGCTCTTCAGGGGGCTGAAAATAAAGTCCAGAGATAGAAGTCATGGAGGTTGTCTAAAATGAAAAGGGTACACATAATTAAAAGGTTCATTATACCCACTTTGTTGTATATAGCCATGATTTTCCCACCCCCAGTGATCTTAGAAACCAGGTTATATGCATGCTTTTTTCAGATGGTTTGGGGATCCAGATTGAACCGAATAAAAAGGTGTTTTACATACTTGTCTAAACAACAAGGGGGTCTGGGTATGGCGGACCCAATAATCTTTTTCCATAGCCTTTTCCTGTCTCACAATCTTAAAATTGGGCTAGGGGAACCAACCGGTGTGATATACCATTAGTTTTGTAAAACTTGTAGTGCATATTTGGAAATTTGGACTGGAAACCTTCCCCTAAAATTGCCCACCCGTATCAAAATACCAGAATACATTAAACCAGGGCTCAAAAAGCTTTGCAAATGGGAGATCACTAAAGCGGATATCTCCAGACTTTCAGGACGACAATTGTACTCACACATGGTGAGTCAAATCCATCCAGAACAACCTGAATTTAAAAATTGCCCACCAGATCTAAAGGGAGGGGTGTTAAAACAATTAAATAACAACATAATTCCAATGCACATGTGGGAGTTATTATGGCTTTCAGCTTACGGGAGACTGAATGTAAGAGGCAATGCAAAACACAAGGCCCAGGAAGAAAGGAATTGTCCATATAACGGTTCTATAAATATTGAAGAGACAATGGATCATTTCTTTTTAACCTGTTCCTATGCAAAAGCCCTATGGGGATATTTAAAGACAGAATGGAATCTAAGGTGGTTAGACAGTTTAACCTATGGGTCTTTGGTCCTTGGCATTGTCCCAACCTCAAGATAATGTATGATTATGATACTTTAACGGTGTTGTTTTGCTGTTTAAAGTTTTACCTTTGGCAGGCTCACTGTCAACGGACACTGACACTCCAACAGAGACTGATATCATATACCACCTATAAGACACTGGTAGAACAAGCTGTGGTGGCAGTGTTTAAGAAAGATCTGCAGGCTAATCTTAAGAGCTATGTTTTAAGGAAATGGAAAGGGTTGTTTGGATTTATCAAATACAAGTAAGGAGGTAGACTAAAAACCTATTTCTAAACAAGACGTGTTTAAAAAGTACTACTGATTTTTGCCCTAATAGTTTATTGGTTACTCAGTAGTTGGAAAATTATTTTTGAACAATCACTTTTAACCAGAGTATGAATGAAATACTTGTTTATTTGGGATTAAAATGGTATTCTTTCATGTGACTTAACACACTCAGAAGTAATTGGGTTTGAGAGCTACAACTAGCAAAATTCCCCTGCCACAATGGTATGGGGAAATATATTAAGGGGGAGGGGGGAAGGTTTCTTTGGGGTTAAGGAGTGATTATTGTGTGGTCTTTAACATACTGCATCAAGTGTGTGAAGTGAATACCTGTTGTTCTTTCTTTCTATATGTTTGTTTTTTCTTTCCTCGTTATTTTTTGTACAATGTGTTATCATATGTGATGATGTGATATCAAGCTTTGTCCCCAAAGGCTGATGCATACAGTTGTGACAAATGTTGCTAAACATTGTGTCTGATTGTTGCAATCAGATGCTGGTTTTGAACAAAGTAATTACTGCATCCAGATGGGCTGAAGACATTGCTAGAGATGCTGGATATGTGCTGGCATCCAAGCACTGGAAAATCTAGCCTCAGGTGTTATCAGTATGGAAACCTGATTTAAGGTTGTTAGTTAGTTTCCTGAATATGTGTATTTTTTAAGTGTCTCTATGGCACAGAAAAAAAGAGATTGGAAGTCTTGGTTCTTTGAATACAATGATTTGCTCATTTCCACCCCGGAATGTCTTTGAGAGAGTTTGAAGATGCTCGACTGATAGTTAAAATCCTTTTTGAAAACTGACACTTCAACTTTGCTGTTCTTTTTGCTTCAGATGAGCACTAGTTTTTAAGGACACATTTAACATTCAGAATGGGTGGTGCATTGTTTCTTACAGCTATATCAGGTAATGAAATAAGCCTTTCATAGATACCCATCCGTAGGACTGACATCTTAAACAGCTTTCATATGCACAAGTAATGTTACAGCCAATCAAATTAATGCAAAAAGGTGGCATCTCTCAGTTTCTGTCAAAGCCAGTGTATTGAGAAACTTTCTATGAGAGTTCTGTCATGGAAAATGTCCACTGAAACTATGTTACATATTACTTCTGTGTAATCAACAGAATGTCATTAATAAATCTATGATACTCAGCATGTGGAAGAATCCCTTTTGAAATTTAGTTTTGTAATGATTTCCCACACTGTAGTGTTTGACCTGGTTCATTTCTCTTATTCAGGTGTAAGGGAAAACTGGTAAATTATTTGCTATCTTAAATACAGCTGTAGGTATGGCAGTACATTTCATGATTATAGTTTTGTAGAATTATTAGGAGGACGTCATTGCTTTTGCAGCTACCCTTCCCAGGTGTCTTTGGTATGGAAAACATATGCCAGAACTAATACTTGTGAATATAGGTTATGCCATAAGTTACTAGGGCCTTGGTGGGGTGTCTCTTATGGTGTAAGAGACTTTGAGCATAAGGTTAGATGAGAGGACTGCAGAGCGAAGCTGAGTGCTTCTGGCTGCCCAAACCTCATGAGAATAGTTTCTGATACTATAAGAGAATCCTGCAGAGGCCCTGTTAACTTGTTATAAGTCACTTAAGTTAGCTGGAGTGATTTATGAAAAGTTTAAGGTATTTTTTTATTTGAAAAGTTAAATGAAGCTGCTCTCCCCTGGCTCTGACTGTAAAGTAGAATATTCCACTCATAACATTCCAGCATGAGGGACCACTGCGCACAGAATAAAGGGTACAGTGGCTCTGTGTACTAATTGGCTGAAAGCAGGGAAATGATTTATAACAGGCAAAGAAGGGTCCATCTTGTTCACTTCCTGCCAACCCAGCAGCTACAGCAGTATCCAGTATTATTCGAAGTAGTTGTAGTAATTATTTACTGAGAAGTGGTATTTTCAGATTGTATGGATTTGGGCATTGTACAGAGGGGAAAACTGGCCGAGGTAGAATCCTCTGGGAACCCGGGGTCAAGTGATTCACCTGTTCCTCCCAAGTATATGGTTTCTGCTGAGAGGTATGCTTCTCGTACCCCTCCCCTCCCACTTTAATGAAATACTATATGCAGTTATATGTCTCCATAAGTGACCTCCAAGGACTGCTGTATCTCCATTGATAATGCAGTTCAAATTGCTTTTGGCACTGTCCTGTGCTGGTATAGTCCCAGACCTCTGTAGAGGCTTTGTGGCCACTGATTGGATTCTTTGGAAAGCTCCCTGAGGAAGCTCTATCGAGCGAAGCATTGGGGTTACTGATCTTGTAGTGTTTGTCTCTCTCCTTGTTATTTTGTTAATGGTTAGTTTGAATTAGCCTAACACCTTTTAAATATAGCAATTCTTGCATTGAGAATTTGATCTGTAGAGTAGTTTTTTTGGCCAATTTCATTCTTTCCTACTCCAGTGTGTGGTCTCTTCTGAATTCTTTGGAAAGCCCTCTGGCTGGGTAGAGGTGGGTGCATTGACCACACCATGAAGTTTTGATTCAGAATCAAGGGCATAATCTCCAACATCCTACTAGAGGAGGAGGAGACATGTTGTATGTGAGAGTGGGAGGAGAGGGAGGTGTCTAAGGTGACTCCAAGGTATTCGAAATATGAGACCGATCCCAGCATTGAGCCATGAGGATTCATTACAACTAGTGGTTCATGACAATGGGGGCTTTGGCGGTGGGCAAAGATCATGGACTTAGTTTTCTTGTCGTTGATTATAAGATGGTGTTCAGAGAACCAAGTTTCTAGCTTCCTAAAGAAGTCCTGCAGGGCAGTTTGAAGAGAATTTGAATGAGGGTGTTTCCAAAAGACTCCCGCATCATCTGCATATAGCAGCATCTGACCACTGCAGGATTTAAGGACGGAGTTCAGGAAGAGGGTGAAGAGTAGGGGGCCAAGTATTGATCCTTGTGGGACACCAGTAAGGACAGGTTTGCTAGTGGAGATAGTTGTATTTATTTTGACTTGTTGTGTTCGACCTGAGAGATAATCTTTGAACCAGGCGGTGACCTTTGGTGCAACATTAAGGGATGGGAGGGTATGGAGTAGTAGCTTCTGACTGATGGTATGAAATGCCTTGGTCAGATCAACGTAGAGAGCCCCTGCCATGGAGCCTTTTTCTAGGGCATCATGAATAAATGTAGTTAGTTCAGTGAGGGTGGTGGAGGTGCTGTGGGCCCTCCAGAAACCATATTGTTTGTGGCAGAGCAGGTCTTGTTTGGATCGGTAGTCAGTTAGTTGATCCAATACTATTTTTCAAGGGCCTTAGAGAGGGGTGGCAGGATTGATATTGGTCTATAATTGCTTGTGACGGTGGGGTTGCCACTCTTAAGGATAGGGGTTATTATTGCTCTCTTCCAAGCCATGGGGGAATTGGCTGAGGCATAAGGACGGGTTGAGGATTTTGGTGAGATGAGGTAGTGTCACATCCAGCGAAAGCCGAATGAGTTTGAGGTCCAGGGAATCACTGCTATAACGAAAGTTTGTCAGAGCTTTGGTGAGGTAGTGTTTTGCCTCATTACAAGAGATGACTCTTAGCCTGAAGGGGGTAGTGATGGTGATGGCTGAGGTGTCAATGGGGGGGTGGGTGGTTGGGTCAAAGAAATTCGGTGGGAGAATATTAGAGAGATCAGAGAAGGAGGTATTGAGGGCATCGGAGATATCAATAGGGTCCTTGGTGATAACCCTGTCTACTATAAGCTGAACGTGGTAAGGGAAACAGTTTTCCCACGGAGTTCCTTAATATTGCTCCAGAATTTTTTCCCTGAGCCCCAGAAGAAGATGTAGGTTTGTTTATAGTATGCAGCTTTGGCTTGCCGAGTAGCCCATGTGCATCTGTTTCTGGCCTCTTTGTACAGTTGCCTGTCCTGCGGGAGCTGCGAGTCAAGGGCCGTATGCCATAGGTTATCCCTCTGGTGCATTTGGTCAAGTAGAGCTTGAGATATCCAAGGGGTGTTCCTTTGCTTTACTTCTTGTTTGGAGAAGGGTGGTAAGATGTCACAGGCCATATTGAAGATGGCAATAAAGTAAGTGAGTGCAGCGTCCATGGGCTGGGCAGTGTGAACAGGGGACCAGTCACAGGAGGCAAGGTGAGACTTGAATCATGATAGGGTTCCTTTTTTGAGGTGTTTATGTACAGTGAAATTTAGAAAGGTGGGGGGATTTTAGTAGACCACAGGCAGGTCAAAGGGGAATGGTCGCTAATCAAGTCGGGGAGCACTGCGACTTGGGAGATTAGGCCGGTTGGTGAGGATTAGGTCGATAAGGGTAGAGATCCCCATTCTAGTGTCCAGTCTGGTAGTGGATTTGATGACCTGGGTGAGGTCACAAGTTAGGGCTGAGTCTTTGCAGAGGGATGACGCAGGCGATAGCCAATGGACATTGAAATCTCCCAGTAATACTACTTCAAGTTCAAGTTTATTGCAGGAAAACTCCATTGAGCAAGCTCATTCACAAGGAGGTCCTGTGACATAAACACTTAAAGTACAAACACAGATAGGTAATAACAGTATATACATGAAATGCACGTTACATGATACAGGCTGGATATACATACAAGGGTACCACATAGGGTGACCGCATGTGGTAAACATTGATATGAGACAGGGAAGCGACTTACAGGTTGCATACTGATAAATGAAACATGATGACTGGTGTGTGCAATACATATACAGTATTTTGGCAGCTAGAACAAACAGTCTACAGCTGATATTGGGGGGGAGGAGTGATTTGATAGAGTAGCAGTGGAGCATAAGCAAAGATAAAGCCAGGAGTAGAAGGGGGAAGGAAAGCAGTTAATATGACAAATCAATTATACGTTACCAGTGGATAAATATGGCACACATGGGGAAGGAAGAGACTTAATGACAGTTACAGGTGTCTTTTATTTTGGCTGAACTTAGCGATTTGTAGAAGTTTATTGAAACTGTGCTAGTTAGTTTCAGTACGGTTTGTAATTGGTTCCAGATGGAGGGAAGAGCATATGCAATAGCACGTTTACCAAAGGAAGTCCGCGTCCTTGGTATGTCAAGCATAATAAAGTCAGATTTTCTTAACGAGTATGCACTATGTGAGATACTAATAAGGGAAGAGAGATAGTTTGGCAATTTCTGCAGGAGCAGTTTAAGAGTCCATAGCCCAGCATGGAGCAGGCGTCTAGTAGTAAGAGATGTCCAACCAACAGCTGCATATAAGTCACAGTGGTGCGAACGGTAAGGGGAGTTGGTAATGAACCGTAACGCACGGTGATAAAGGATGTCCAGTTTATTTAGATTTGCAAGAGTGGTGGAGGAATAGATTACATCGCCATAGTTGAGTAGGGGGAGAAAGTGGCCTTGCATGCTTGTTTCGAGTTTGGGGGAAAAGGGCCTATTTCTGCAGAAGAAACCTAACCTTGCTTTTAACTTTCTAGAGTCATCTTCGACGTGGTCACTGAAAGATAATTTATTGTCGATCCAGATACCTAGATATTTAAATTTGGTTACAACTTCCAGAGGCTCGTTTAGCGTGGTGACAATGAAGTCTTGGGCAAGGGTATTGGGGGAGCCTGAGACAGCACTGTGGGAGAATATCATCGCTTTAGTCTTCTTAGCATTGAGCAGAAGCTTTGCCTTTATTAGATTATACTCAAGTTGTGCGAAGTCCGCTTGAAGCACTCCCTTGACTTCAGATAACGATGAGCCAGAAGTATACAACACAGTATCATCTGCAAAAAAGTGCAGATTGGACGTAGATATGTTAGCATCTAAGTCATTAATGTACAGAGAAAACAAGATAGGGCCTAAGATGGATCCTTGGGGGACTCCTCTTGCAACTGGCAAGGCAGAAGAAAAAAAGCCTTCCGCCTTTACTTTTTGGAATCTTCCAGTTAGTTAGCTAGAGAACCACTGGGTGGTATGGTATGTGGCACCCAACTTTGCAAGGCAATTGACTAATAGTTTGTGATCAACAGTATCAAAAGCTTTGCTGAGGTCCAAAAAGACTGCACCAGTTACCTTCTTAGCATCTATAGCAGTGATCCAGTCATTGGTTACTTTTGCTAGTGCAGTGATTGTGCTATGATTAGCCCAGCCAGATTGAGCTGGGTTAATGAGAGAGAAGGTTTCAAGTGAGATTTTAACTGAATATGGATCAGTTTTCGAGAACTTTAGAAAGGATAGGCAATATGGAGATAGGCCTATAGTTGTTTACATCGCATGGGTCACCAGATTTAAATAGAGGGGAGGATATGTGCTGATTTCCAGCAGGACAGCACAGTAGCAGATGTAATGGAAAGATTGAAGATGTGGAGAACTGGAGGAGTGAGATGGGCGAGCCTGACCTTAGGAAAAGGGTTCTAAGCCATCGTCCCTCGCGCTTTTGGTGTCTAAGTGAAGAGAATCTTCTACTTCTTTATAAGTATCTCGGCAGTTGGAAGGGCTGGGTGCAGGACTAGATGTGCGGAGGGTATGCTGGCTCACCGCAGCACCAGCATAAGGTGACGAGTCAAAGCTTAATCCAGCTGTGGCAAAGTGGGAGTTAAGTTCCTCCAGGATTAGGGACTTGTTTTCCACAATCTTGCCACTTGCAACTATCTTTGTTGGGACAGAGGGGCCATGGGCCCCTTCTATAGCTTTGATAGTCTTCCATATTTTATGAGGGTTACCTTTAGCTTGTTCGAGAGTAGAAATATAATAGTTAGCTTTAGCAGAGCAAGTTTTTCACACAGTTATTCCTGGCTGTTCTAAAGGCCTGCCAATCAAGATTCTTTGAATGTCTAGCTTTAGCCCAGAGCTTATCTCGAGCTATAAGGGCTGCCTTGAGATCCGAGGTGAACCAGGGGTTGGAATTGTTCTGTACCCTTACTTTGATGAAAGGGGCATGCTTATTTATTATTGTAGTGAGTTTGTCATTAAGGATGCAAGCTGCCTTGTTGACATCTTTGGCTAGGTAAAGATCTTGCCATCTGATCATGCTCAGGTCAGATAGGAAGTTTACTGCACTGAATTTGCGAAAGGATCTTTTAGTTATAAAGATGGGTTGCGGACGGGCCTTAATTTGAGATCTTATGCAAGCAACAATTCCATGATCGCTCACGTCGTTGTGAAACACTGCCAAATGAGATATTTTGTGTGGATGGGTGGTTAGTACCACATCTAGAATGGAACTGTTGGCAGTATTTAGAGTGTTGTTCCTAGTAGGTTCACTGACTAATTGTCCAAGACCTAGCTCGTTTCAAAGGGATTTGAGGCCGTGTGATTTAGATGACAGCCAGTCCATATTTAGATCTCCTAGAAATACTGTTTCAGTTTTTGCATCTATGAACATGGATTTCAAAGATTAAGGACTTCATCACCACCAGACGGGGTCTATAGCCACCCTAGGATAGTGATACACATTCCGAGGAGGGAGATGAAGGCTCAGCGAAACTAACTCAAATTCCTTGGCTAGAGATTTGCAACTAATATTGGTGACCAAGTACTTAGATTTGGCATAGATAACCACACCCCGCTTCAGAGACTCTCTGTCTGCTCTAAATAAATTGTAGCCCTGCAGTGATATTTGTTGATCAGTGTTCGCTTTTTTAACCACGCTCATTAACCACCATAATTATGATAAGGTCTGGGTTAACGTGCAGCCCAGGGCTTGCAGCTGCATGGTTTTTAGGCAGCAAGGGTGTAGGCCAACTTGGGGGAATAGGCTAAAAGGGAGAGGAGAATGACATAGTGTCTGCAACGGTAGACTGTTATAACATTAGGTATTGATAAGGTACATTGAGAACTGAATTGCATTGAGGTACTGTAATTGCACTATATTGCTGAAAACTCTGCACCTTAGAGCAATAAAAACACAATAAGGAGCCATGGTCCCAGATTGAGGGTCTCGTGATTTGTATTAGTGCGATATTTTCTAGGCAAGAAATTTGCCCACCTAGGTACTCACTTAAACCTAGATGAGAAAATACAGCAGAAAGGGGAACAAGGAGAGCAGGAGCAGCTTAGTTAGTGGCCATCCACCCTTCAGACTCAAGTCCCCTTGTAGCAGAACCGGGAAAGAAGTAGAATGATAATGCAGGCCATATTGCCCACGAATGAATACAGTGATTTATGTAGAAGACCAAGAATCCCTCTAGTGGCAGGTCTGTATAACCTGCTAATGGAAAACTAGCCACAAAAAAAAAAAAAAAAAAAGGTGGGAGACACTGTCCAGTACTGAATCAAAAGTGAGCTTTTTGTTGCAAAGGGGAATGTAAAGTACCATAATGTAAAGGGTTTTTCCTGGGTGGCCAAGGCTGAGCTTGACTGTTAGAGTCTGGGTTCCATGCATAGGTGGCAGTGTGGGAACCGCCAGGGAGCGAAGGGAGGTTCTTACATAGATGGCACAGCTGCCTCCCCTCTTACTAAACCTGACAGCTCAATAGATGGTGTAGTCACTGAGGGTGACTGATCCGTTGGGTACTTTATCGGAGAGCCAGGTCTCAGATAGAGGTAAGACATCGGGTGAGTGCTGGGCAATCCAGCTCCAGTTGGGGTGAACTTTTTTGAAGGCTGCAGATATTAAGTGTGATTGATTGAAGCTTGCAGTTAGAAATGTTTCTTTTTTTGCTATTTGCTATAGAGATTTTTTTCCTAGTCTAGTTCATTTTTTAGGGAATCACCATGTTCCCAGGGATATACCTTGTTCAGGCCTGTGTCCTTTGGTTCCCTCTGGTACCCAGTAACCCACCACTCCACAGCCCAGCCCCAGGGCAGTGAGTGCTGCTGATGAGAGCTGATGGCCTGGCTGCCATAACCCTCCCATTGGACCATGTCCACAGTCCACTCAGGCACCTGTCAGCATAGCACACTATCATCCAAACCACCTTGAGCCCTCAGCCTTGGCCTCAACCAAGTTGCCAACTTAGTTCAGTTTGTGTGAAAAAGTCTGAGTGCATTCCACTCTCCACTTACTGCTTTGAATTGTTCTCCCTCCACACTGTTGCCAAGACTGATGCTGCTTGCCATTCAGTCCTACTGCATCTGCACTCAGCCTCTCAGCTGAGAAAAAAAAATATTTTTTCAAAAATAGATCTATGTTTTCACTGCTGGGGGCTCTAGGCAGCTACCTCATTCATCAGTCTTTAAGGCAAGCCCTGTTTGTGCTTTGGTGAAAGGTAACAACAGAAAATGAGGTCTTCTGTTTATCACTAATCTGTATAAATTTATGTATTGATGAGATAAATCCTGCCAACTCTGCTTGCCTTCCCTTGTGTTTACCTACCTAATGTTTTGGTATCTACTGCATGTATCATACCTTGATGTCCATATGTTTAGGCAAGTTTGTTATCTTGTCACTGTATCTATATCAAAGGCTTTTTGTAACTATTGCCTTAAGTTCTTGTGTTATGTGTAGCTGTTGTAGCACCTTTTTATACTCGCCCATGTCATGCCTGAAAATAGGCATTGTATTATACCTGAAAGTCTGGCTCCTCATGTCTGTAACCTGTCTCTGCACCATACAAGGATGCTAAAGCCTACTTACCAGCTATGCTCTTCCATGAATAAGTAGCACTTACCTCCACTCCTATGTCTGTCCCTCCTTCCTCACCTGTGTCCTTCCCTCACAACCCTAAGACTACCCCTGACCCTCTGCCCCAACACCTTTTAAGACACCCTAGCCTAACCCCCTCAAATCTTAATCATGCAATAAATGTGTTGATCTACCTGAAGTTACTTTGCACATCATCCTTTCCCTACTCACCCCATCTCTTATCACCCTCTTGCCTAGCCCTGCCTCCCCCTCTCTTTTTTGCTCTTCTCTTCTACACCAAATGTCTGCTTTTCAGGTGTTATACTGTCTCATATTGCACAATGGATTGTTGCCACTACTACATCAAATTATGAACCTTTGTAATTAGATACAATTATTGTTTGTTACCGGTATAGCTGCACTAATTGTATGGAACCTGAACCACTACAATTGTATACTGTTATTATATGTAACCTGTACCATCTGCTTTTATTGTGTACTCAGTGCTTATGTCTACACTGACCTTATATACCAAGTTAACCTCTTGTATACCTTTCCCACCACCTCAAGCGGGGTGTGCATTTTTGTACTGTATGTTGTTAGCACTGTTTGTATATGTACTGTTTTTGCCACTGTGTGGCCCAGGTAGTGACTGAAAATGGTCCTCTGGATCAGTGCACCTACCTGGTTACCAAAGACAGAGAGAGAGAGAGATAGAGAGAGAGAGATTGTGCAGTGCATGCTTTCTTATACATCATTAGTGTATTGTCCAGAAGTGGCCTTCTCTTTTATGCAAGACGGTTATCAAGATTTGGTGCTCATTGTTCATTTGGAGGTGAGTGGAGTATGCTGAATTTGTTTAGCATATTACCTGAGCTAAGACTCAAACCAAAATATTCAGTGCTATAATGTTAGCATAGTGGCTATTTGGTCAGTTACCCACTGCACGTGGATTGCTTATTTTTCATCAGAATCTCTTCTATTTCATTTGTTCACAGAAGCTACATAATGTGTTTTCAATAAATAAAATATATAGGTGCCATCTGTTGTGTTAAAAACTAGTTCAAAATGAAATTACCTCAAAATTAATATACAGGGGTGAACAGGGTGCAGGAGGGGAGTCTCTTTCAAATGAGAAAGAGCTCCAGGACCAGGAGACATGCCATGAAGCTGTAAGGGGGGATTTAAGAGGGATATGAGGAAGTACTACTTCACCAAAAGGGTGGTAGATGCCTGGAACAGACTACAAGCAGAAGCAGTGGAGGCAAAACCAGTGTGGGGCTCCCAGCACGTATGGTGTTGACATTGAAGTATATTAGTAAATTAGGAGGAGGGAGGGTCGCCGGAAACCAGTTAGGGTCTGTGGAGACAGATTAGGCAGGGACTTGCTGGGCAGACTGGATGGGCCAAGCAGTCCTTTTCTGCTGACAAATCTATGCTTTTGTGTTTCTACTACAAAAGTCTTGTCCTCTTGTCTCTGGCTAGATATAGGTTTACTAAGTAGATATCAATCTTGCCCGCACTTATGTGACTGGGCACCTCAGTCTAGCTGAAATTGTACACTCTTTCCCTCCTCGTCCCTGTACATGATTTCCTTTGGTCCTACCAGTGCCACTGCCTGACCGAGGAGCTCTTTGATCCAAATTCCTGGGACTCTAGGGTACCACTTGATTGGCCCATCACTAGGGTACTCCATTGTAGCTTATCCTCCAAGGCCGGAGATGCCTTTCTGCTCTCAGATAGGTACTGTGCATAATCTGTTTATCCATAGTGAGGGGAGGAGGTGGCTGAGGTCATTACCAAGGTATCTGACATGAAGCCATAGGTGACATAGGATAGAACAGAGCATCTTCTCAGACAGAGACTCTCCCCAGTTCTGACTGTGCTTCCTTTGTGACCACCCATTACTGCAATAGGAAGCATGAATTCCATGTTAAGACTAGGAGAGCATTCTCTGGCATGCATTCTAAAAAAACAAAGAACCTCTGCTCAATAACATCAAGTCAAAGGTTACCGAGGAAGGGCACTGATATTAAAACCAGGTATCAAAGAAATGCAAAATTGCACATACCCCATACAGTGCAAAGCATCATGGGCAGTATATGAAAATCACCATGACAGATTAAGTCCAGATCTTTTCATTGTGATTTGAGAATACTGTACTTTCCTTGATGTGTTGCATAGTTGTGGTATGTGTA
Organism: Neoceratodus forsteri; assembly: GCA_016271365.2. Lineage (NCBI taxonomy): Eukaryota > Metazoa > Chordata > Ceratodontiformes > Ceratodontidae > Neoceratodus > Neoceratodus forsteri. The sequence goes on along the minus strand of CM028131.1, from coordinate 721,544,310 downwards.
ACTTTGTATTTATTTGGTATTCTTGATACTCCAACTGTCGACCAACTACAGTATCCTGTACTTTAATCCTGGTCACTGGCATAGCAAACAGCAGTACTGTACAGTTCATTTTAATTTTAAAATAATCTCCAATATTGTCATGCATTTTTCAGTACAGCCTGATAAAATGCAGTTTTTAGGCCCAGTAGGGTCACCCAATTTTACTGTACTAGGGTAGCCAATATTTGGCCAGTGTATGTAAACCATGTCACTTATATATTTTGTTTTGAATTGCAGATCAACAGCATTTAAAAACAAATCTGAAATTGTATCACAGGTTGACAAAGCCAGTGATAAAAAGAAAGTAATTGGCTCTGACATGCATCGCATGTTAGTCATGGGTAGCGTAAGTGAGGCACAGGGGGCTCACATGTAGTTTTCATTGCTTTTAAATGCTTCCAGTATCAGTGGTGTAGTGACTGCATGACAGAATGCTACTGTGGAGATGTTGTGTTACTAGAGAAATGTAGGCTGCCTTTCAGGCTTGCAACTCTTGGATTTGCTGTGAGATTTATTAGAGTACTAGGCAAGCAGGTTATTCCACATAAAGTGATCTACTTTGACCCAACAACTAATGCACCAAAATCTGGCCATTGGAAAATCATGTACACAGATGCTCGCAATCTCAGAAACAAGATCCCAGACCTGCAGGCAATAATGACAGAGGGTAAACTGGACACAGTAGCAATTAGCGAGACATGGTTTACCAGTAACCACACTTGGGAGATTTCAGTACCTGGCTATGTACTGTTCAGAAGAGACTGAGGTGCAAAAAGGGGGGTGGAGTGGCCCTGTATGTCAATTAAAATATCAAAGCTACAGAAATTCGGAATACACTTAAGAAGCCAGAGGAACTGTAGGTCACCCGGAAAACAGGAAATGGGACAGCCATGCAAACTGGAGTTTTCTACAGGCCCCCAGACCAGGGGGAGGACATAGACACATTACTGTTAGAAGATATACAAAACATGACAGCTAAAGGGGAGGTTCTGATAATGGGAGACTTCAACATGCCAGATACAGATTGGTCAATGCCAGCGGGAACATCTATGTAACTAGACACATGGCAGATTCCCTGCAGGGGAAGGGTCTCAAACAATTGGTACAACAACCCACAAGAGACAGGGCTATCCTAGATCTAGTACTAACAGGGAAAGGATCACAGATCTCCAAGTAGAAGGTCACCGGAGGGGCCAGTGACCATCACATGGTATGGTTCAATTTGGCCACTAGAACTAAATCATCCCATTCCAAGGCAAAAATATGGGACTTCAGAGGAGCTGACTTTGATAAGATGGCCAACAGAGTTAAGCTAGCCCTGGCAAAAAGAAATACAGGTGATGGGGCACAGGCAAAGTGGGCAAGCATTAAGGACGCAATACTTGAAGCAACAACCCATTGTGTTAGAGAGAAAAGGAAGTGCAAAAGAAGAAGGAAACCATGTTGGTTCTCAAAAACAGTAGCAGAAAAGGTCAGAGCCAAAAGGCTGGCCTTCAGGAAATATAAGGGAACACGGTGGGATGAAGACAGGGAGGCATACCAAACTTCTTTAAGGGAAGCAGGGAAGGCAGTAAGGCAGGCAAAGGCCATAACTGAGGAAACACTCACACAAACAGTAAAACAAGGTGACAAGACTCTCTATAGCTACATTAGTGAAAGGACAAAGTTCAGAGAGGGTATTGCTAAGATCAAAGGAGATGAGGGGGCGTGTGAGGAGGAAGATCATGTAAAAGCATCTATCCTAAATTGATACTTCTGCTCAGTATTTACTGAAGAGAATGTAGGGCAGGGCCCAAAAGCTCAGCACCATGGACACAGGGGGGAGGGAGGTGTGCACTAGTCCCTTCACAAAAGAAAGGGTCCTACAAGAGCTCAATAAGCTCAGGGAGGACAAGGCAATGGGACCTGATGGCATACATCTCAGGGTACTAAAGGAGGTAAGGGTGGAACTAGCAGAGCCGTTATCAAAATGTTTAGTGAGTCTCTGAGCACAGGAGAGGTCCCAGAAGAAGAAGAAGAAGAAGAAGAATCAGCATTTATATAGCGCTTTTCATACATCCAAAGCGCTTTACAAGCAATGCTAGACTGGTAGTGAAGTGACTGAATGTGTGGTGGTGACCATATCGCACATCATCACCCACACACAGCCTGGATAATTGCATGAACCGGTTTACGGGAAGGGGAATGTTGGCCAGGACACCGGGAATGTTCCCTGCTCTTTGCAAAGAGTGCCCTGGGTTCTTTTACTTCCACCTGGACACCCACCAGGACAACACCAGGATGGGCAGAGCGGACCTCAGTTTAACGTCTCATCCGAAGGACGGCACACCCCAGCAGTACAGCACCCCCCAATACTGCACTCGGATGCCAGCGATTTTTAGGTGCAAGTCCAATCCTGGTGTGGGACGAGAACCCACGACCTTCTGGTCCAGAGGCGGATGTGCTACCAGCTGAGACACGCTGACACCTAGAAGACTGGAGAAGGGATCATGTGATCCTGCTCTACAAAAGTGGTAGCAGGGAGTAGGTGGGGAACTACAAACCAGTCAGTCTTACCTCAGTAGTGGGCAAGATTATGGAGGCACTCCTTAAGGAAAGGATAGTGCAACACTTGGAATCCATAGGAGCACAGGGTCCAAGACAGCATGGGTTTACAAAAGGAATGTCCTGTCAAACTAATCTCATAGATTTCTTTGACTGGGTAACCAGAGTGGTGGACCAAGGGGGAGCAGTTGATGTTGCCTACCTTGACTTCAGCAAAGCTTTCAATACTGTTCCACATAGAAGATTGATTAATAAGCTGAGTAGGCTCGGGGTGGGTCAGAAGTTGGTCAACTGGGTGATAAACTGGTTGAAGGGCAGAAAACAGTGGTGGTAAATGGTATACAGTCAGAAAAGATGCAAGTCATAAGTGGGGTACCTCAGGGATCAGTCCTGGGGCCAGTCCTCTTCAATATCTTCATCAGTGACATTGCAGATGGACTGGAGGGTAGACAGATGACACCAAGATCTGTAACAGAGTTGATGATCCAGATGGGGTGGGCAGAATGAGAAGAGATCTGGACAAACTTGCAAAATGGTCAGAAGAGTGGCAATTGGGGTTTAATGCAAAGAAGTGCAACATCATGCACATAGGAAAGAGAAACCCTGAAGCCACCTATATGCTGGGAGGGAAGTTGCTGGCAGTCACAAGGGAAGAAAGAGACTTGGGCATCATCATCACCGATGACCTGAAATCATCCAAGCAGACCACTAAAGCAGTAGATAAGGCTAGGGGGATGCTGGGGTGTATTAGTAGGGGTATCACAAGGTGGAAGAGGGAGGTTATAATCCCTCTTTACAAAACACTGGTTAGGCTCCATCTGGAGTACTGTGTGCAGTACTGGAGGCCACACCTTCACAAGGACATTAATCAAATTGAAACAGTCCAAAAAAGGGCAACCAAAATGGTGCAGGGACTGCATCAGAAAACATATGAGCACAGATTAACAGAGCTCAATATGTATACCCTAGAGCAAAGAAGGGAGAGAGGTGATATGATCGAAACATTCAAACACCTTAAGGGCATTAACAAGGTGAAGGAGTCTAACATGTTTCAATATAAGAAAAATAGCAGGACAAGAGGACACAGCATGAGATTAGAGGGAGGCCAATTAAGGGGTAATGTGAGGAAGTTGTTTTTCACAGAAAGGGTGGTGGATGCATGGAATGGCCTACCTCAGGAAGTGGTGGATATGAATACAGCGCAGGGCTTCAAACAGGCATGGGAAAGGCATAAGGGAGCAATACAGATGAGTATGAATAGATAGGCCATTGACAGAGCAAAGAACGATGGCACTTTTATAAGGTAGAAAAAGAAATGGGCAGACTGCATGGGCCTTGCGGTCCTTATCTGCCATCATCTTCTAGGTTTCTGTTTCTTTGGTGTTGTGATATGAGTAACTAGCATCTGCTAAAATTCAAGCTGTGATCATCACAATCACCAATGTCCCTTTGCCACCATGTGTTTGTGTCATCTGAGATGAAAAACAAAATAAGACTGCTCTGTCATTCATTTTTCATTGCCTGAAAGGTAAATGCATTGTTGCTCAGGGATGTGATTTCAAAATAACATTTAACATTATATCAAAAAAACATTATATCAGAATATCTATGAGACAAGACTACCCCATTACTATAAGAAAGAGCTGTGAGCAGGGTAACGTTTGACTTATCTTCCATGATGACATCAGAGTAGGAGAGTACTGTGACATGGCAGGCCCCATTCTCATTCAAAATGGGTAGTGGCACAAAATGGGGGCAAGCTGCCACCCCATTGTGATGCTACTCATTTGTGCTGTATACAGAAGTCATTCTTAGTCACAGAAGAAGGATTCCCCTCTGCAGAAAAGTCACAATGCAAATTAAAATGTCTAGATGTTAGTTGATGCAAATGTCGTTTGCACCCACTAACATGCTGGCATGTGACTCCAGCTGAGTCACAGCATAGCATTGTACCAGTTACAGGGATTGCAAGTCAGTGCATCTGGATGGGGAAACCCAAAGTCATCCCTCCATGTCTCTGCTCATATCTTAGGTTTGTATGAGTGTTCAAGGCTTAGTGGTCTAATCCTTGAGAGTACAGTAGTCTCCCCAATCACACTTCTAAGTGTCCAGCATTTCCTGGTATCTAGTGGAGTTCCCTTCCCTATTCCCATGAATATGCAGACTGACATCCACGTCAGCTGACTAACTGCTTCCCTCGATGGCACAGTGAGACCTAGATGCAGCATTGAGATCCCTCCACCTGCCACCACCTTTCTTTAGTGGTTCTGCAGACAGAGAGGCAGCAAGAGGCAACAACAAGCACTGTGAAGAACATCACAATCTAGGAATGGACTTGCTGGGCCTTTGCTATGTGGCCTCCACCCTTTTCCTGCATTGTTGCAAATTGTAAATACTAACACTGTTTGAAATACCCCGTCGCCCCCTTGCTTAAAGGATATCAGTTCTTACTTTTTCTTGAATGCCTACATTCAGAGTGAGGTTTCATATTAACTTGGTGAATCTAATTGAAAGACAAGTGAAACCTTTTTCAAACTAGCACTGACTATGCAGCTATTCATGCACACAAAGTTGTGAAACCCAGTTTTAAGCTGTATAAATTCATCCCAGCCCTTTTCCTTGCAATGCTATTTACAGAATACATTTTCCTGTGTTATACAGAGGAAAAAAATAGTTTGAGAATTAGTATCTGATAAATGGGGTACTGATGGTGAGCCAACAGAGTGCAGTGGAGTGTTTGTGGAGATAGTGCTATTTGTATTCCATATTATTCATAACTAACTGCTGAACGCCCACATGTCTGACATGATTAGAATGCCTGCACAGTAGATTAAAAATCTCAGTGTGTTAAGTTAAGTAATGAAGTGTAAATAGAGAAAAATGCTGAGCATTTTGAGAGAAGAATTTAGCTCATTGTGTGTAGCTTCTCATATCTTTTTGGACGGTCCTTTTTAGATGCCTTTTTCCCTTCCCTTCTTCCCACTGGATTTCTCCTTCAGAGGTTGCTCAAGATGTATTGCTGTGTAATCATGTTGCAAACTTCTGTTTTTACAAAGAGTAATTCATTAGTCATAGACTGCATTTGGCAGCCACCAGTATTGTTTGCCTTGTGCCTTAAATAAAAAGAAAAAAAAATCATGCCTTCTCCACCAGTCTAGCATAAGAATCTAGTACACATTATCACACCAACCAGACAGGACAATAATGTTGTCCTTCTTGTACTTACAGTAAAGCAACAGAGAGCAATATTAATCAGAAGTTTTAATGTGCAGCCACCACAGAGAACAGAAGTTTCACGTTAACAAGATTATGTCCAGTACCTCAAATGAAGTTAAACTACTTATTAAATGGTTGTTTGCAGCCTCAAATGAAGGTAAACTGAAGAAATGGTTGTTTGAAATTCAAATCTACAAAGAGAACTCCAAAGCACTGTGATGAAATAAACAAAGTAATTAATTAGCTGAATATATTATGACAATATTGATAAAATGTACCATCATTAATTTTCCATTTGAATGAATTGAAAACCTGCTTTCCTTTAATCATTGGCTGACAACAGACTCTTCAAAACTGCCTAGCTAATCTCACAGAACACTGAGAAAAAAATTTAAATTTCAAGGAATCCGTTTGTGTACTCATACATGCCTTGGCACAAAACGGACTAGTTTAAGCTGGCTAGTTTGTGCCAAAAACCATAAAAGGAGCAACATGATCCAGAAAAAAACATAGAATTTAGGTACAATAAATGTGAAAATTCAATTTATTTCAAGAAATTGCAATAAACAACAGAGTATCAGGAGAGTGCTGGTAGAATGCTAGTCTAGGAATGTTCTTTCTGCATTGTGACAAGAATAAACTACTCACTGTTGGGGTAGAATCTCAGACTGTTCCCTTGATATCTGAACTTTATTTTTCAACATGGTCTTAAGTTCATTATGGCCTCAAAGGTGAAATTACAAATAAACTACAGATACATTCACAAGAGAGGGGGTTGAACATTAGTGTCCCTTACAGCCCTTTCATTTAACTTGTATACCAATAATATTATAGAAAATCTTGAAGAGAATTTTCATTCGCCATCCATTGCAGAAAATATATGTTCAGTATTAGCATATGTAGAGACGTTTGTGCTTGTATCTCTTTATCCCATTTGGCAGCAGCAAAATTAGATAGATTACCAGAATTATGTCATGAATCAAAACAAAAAATGAACACTTATAGAGTAACATTCATATTTGGGGTTCTACTAGCATAGAGCAGAAGTGGTACACAAGCAATCAAAACTTTGAAACAGTAACATATTTCTGTACTTACAGTAGGCCAAACTTTTAGTTCCAATTTCAAATGGAAGAAACAGCTTGAACTGATAGGTATTGAAATGAAGTCAAACTTAAATAGTTTATTGAGATTTGGTGCACTTTATTGTGGGAATTCAGTCAGATTGCAGCATTCAATTAATATGCATTGAAGGTTTGGCAGTCTGCTAATCTTTCCAAATTAATCAGTCTTGCACCTTCTGAAGTCAACCCCAGTGCCCTTGATGAGAGAAGGGCTAGAAATTATAAATATATCTACAGTATATTGCCACATATAGAACTTAAGGCTATTTATCAAAAATCAACAACCTTGATTACAAATGACTGCTGGTTAAATGTTTGCAACAAAAATACAAGATGCTATCAAGAAAACAACCATCACCATGGGTTACATACAGTTAAAAAAGCTGACTAAATATGGTTTATATTATATTTTAGAACAAGCAATCTTAAAATAAGTGATTGACCATCACAACAAGACCGCAATGAAGAAGTTTGGATACTGGGAAAAAGCATAACAGAAGTCAGGCCTTCCCACTATAGTCCCTGGCTTGCTGGTAGCAAATAAATTCATGGTTTTTAAAAATATCTGGGTATACTTGTAAATCTAACAGACATAAATAATTTAATTGCTTTCAGATTAAACACCTATAAGATCATATTCTTAGAAAGGCAGTATTTGAAGAAATCACAAAATTCTGTAACAAATTTGACTGGCAGTGATGAAACCCACACTCATGTAATGCTAATTTGGCCTTAGTACTCAAAGCCGAGACACATATGGCTTAGTAAAATTCTCTAAGATATGTACTTGAAACCTAATGACACTGTTACCTTTTTTTAAAACTCATGTCAACTGATTGTCCTAAAGGTTGCACATTTTTTATCAGCAGCAGTTAAATTAAGAAGGTGATTATTCAAATGAAAAACAAAGTATAGTTAAATTGAGTGTTTTTAGCTACTAAAGTCAAACGAGCAAATAATAAATATGCAAGAACTGTAACAATGTCATATAATTTATAGTATGTAATATGTAGAGAATCAAATCATAAATACATTATTTAAGGTTTCAGAGTTTAAACAAACTGCGAATTTTACAGAACTGGACTGAAGTCAATTATTTTTAACCTACAGTGTCCACTAGTCAAAAAATAAATTTAACATAAAAATTCTTGTGCTATATATCGCCATAGTACTATATTTAGATAAACAATTGCTTCTTTTATCATCCATATTATATATATTCTGTGTTCAAATACAAAAATAACATGAAAACTATAATAGTGTCACATAATATATAGTATGTAATATGTAAAGAATCAAATCATAAATACATTATTTATGGTTCTGTGAGTTAATGCAACCTGTAAACTGTGAACAACTGAACTGAAGCTAACTTTTTTATTAACCTACAATATCTAATAGTCAGAAAAGCAACGTAACATAAAATTGTTGTGATAAATATCCCCATAGTATTTGGATAAATGGTTGTTTCTTGTACCATACATGTTATCTATGTTCTGTATTCTAATACATAAATAAGATTTTATAAAATGTTTTTAAATGTATGTGCATAATTGTAGTATAGTATCATACAATGTTGAACAATAAACTTTATTCATAGTCAGTTTCTAGTTAGGTTACATTGTGTCATTCTTAATGGCCACAGTTCAGCTTATATTTAACTTTATCTTTGTGGTTATTCTCCCAATGATTTATTACTGACATAATTTGCTCCTCTTGTTTATTCATCATCTGATTTCAAAATACTCTGATTGTGACGTAAAGTTATTTCATAGCCTCTGGTGTCTATAGTGTAACTATGCTTAATTGATCTATTGTTGTTAATTTTGAACATTGTGCAGGTATTTTATGTAATGCAACCCTATATTATTTTGTTGCTTACATATATTTGTGTTGCCAGATTATTGTACACTATTTCAGCACCTCTGTGCTATTTTGTTTCATGTTGCATTATATGTAAAATTTTGTTCTTATGACTCACTATGTTGTTATATACTATGTTTTTGACTAGTTATCTCCCAGGTCATTCCTGTTGAACTACCCGGTTACCAAAAACTTAAATAATACATTTCACAGTTGTTTCCATTGTAACACACTGATGTCATAATAGAAGATTACAACTTTAATTGAGTGGAAAGTGGTAAGGGAAAATGAACTCAAATGGTCAAAGTCCTGGTTTCATACTCTCATTTGTAATAGACAAGTGGAATCTAGGAAGATGTGTGAAATACAGGCTGACATATGTCAATATATTGTGTGTCTCAATGTTTTACAAGTGGGAAAGCAGCTCTTTAAGTCTGCAGGTGGCAACTGAATCATGTGCAAGGAAGGTTGCCAAAAGGAACAAGCACAAAGGGCTGATTGCTGAGGAAGTAAAAGGTAGGAGGAAATACATTTTTAGATACATAAGGGAAAAATGTAAAACAAAGGGGGTAGTTAGGCTAGTTGAGGGGGGAGGGTAGTGGAAGATGATGAGCAGAAGCCAAATGCACTAAACAGTTACTTCTGCTTGATATTCATAGTAGAGGGCAATGGTCCTCTACTGGAGAGTAGTGTCAAATCTGCCACATGGGGGGGGGGGCAGGAATTGGGCAGAGTATAGAACTTCTTTGACAGGGTAAAAAAAGGGTCCAGAAGCTCTCATGATAGAGAAGTTCCCAGGCCTGGATGGCCTACAACCATGGGTACTTAGGAAGTTGACCACATATGGCCCTGGGTCACCATGTCTGGGTTCACACCCTTGCCTGGTAACTGCAGAGGACACACTTGGTTGAGAGGTTGGGTTTATTCTTTGTCTTGTATAGGGGGGTGGGCATCCCGCAACAAATAAGAAATAGTGCAGTGCCTCCCACCAGAGAGAATAAGTGGGCCAGATGTGTGCAGTACCACCCACTGGGATGCAATACCTATTCAACTCCTTACGCTGGACTGAGCCTTCCCTGGGGACCATTGGGACAGTTGTTAACCCCCCAACATGCCATGGTGTGCTAGTGCATTTAAAGGACTTGAAAACCCAAATGGAAAATGCTTGAAATACAACTTTGTTACCCAAATAAGGAAAGTACAAAGACATCAACACTAGCACTCACGTGACACACAGTTGCACCAGCTTAGTCAAGGTGGGAACCAGCACACAGCAGCAGGTCGCAGATTTAGATTGAGTGGCTTAGAGAAAAGCACTCTGGACTCATTCTCAGATGCTTTACAGCAGCACAGCCCTTCTGGCTCAACTCTTACAGCATAACCCTTCTGGCTCAACTCTCTCAGCACAGTCACAGGAGCACTATGCAACACCTTCATGGTTCCCAAGGAGCCCAGACCCAAGGATCGATCCCCATGGTCCAACTTCCCTTCCGATCAAGACTACTAATGTACTCAGGGTAAATGCCCTGTGACTCCTCATTCTCTGATCACCCACATGCCCCCTAACAGGCTCTGCAGTAGCTTGTTGGGAGGTAGGTCTCTGTCTCTAGTTTCCGGGTTCAGTAGCTTTCTTTCTATTGGGCCGCACAGGCTTCCTCAAAGCAGCTTCATTCTGTAAAAATGTCCAGCAGGCACTTTTTCTCAACAGAGTACTTTAAACACATACCCATCTGGCACAATCTCACAGTGATATGAGCCCAAGATAAGGCTCACAGTATCTTCACATGATGAGCCCAGGTGAGGGCTTACAAGATTTATGTCTGGCTAAGCCTCCAGCTCTGTCACCCAGCAGCAGGTCTGCTCACTCCAGAATCTCTCTACAGCTGTTAGTGCCCATCTAGCACAGTTTGCAGCAAATCACTTCAGTCAATTTCTTTCCTGACACAGTCTCTCAGAAATTTACTTCAGTCGGTGCCCATCCTGGCACAGTCTCTCAGCCATTCACTTAGGTTGTGCACTTACTGGCACAGTCTCTCAGTATGGAGGAGCCCAGGAGAGGGCTCATAGGATTAGCAGAGGGAGCCCAGGGGACGATTTAAAATTCTTCCTTGAGGGTGGGCCCTTGGGAGAACTCAAAGGAGCAGACCTGGTTAGGCCACTGCTGCCTTGTAGCACAGCAAGTCTGTCCTTCTTGGTGCCCCAGCCAGAGTGCCTCAAGATTCCAGAAGGATCAGAAACTTCATGCCCATTTAGTCTTTGATTGGCTGTACAAGTCTGTCCTGTTGCCCTGTAAAGCTTTCTGACAGGGCCCTTTAGCTGGCCAGTCCAGTTGGGAGGTCCCCTTGTCATTGTTTCCCATAATTCCTCTCAGTTCTGTGGGTGTATGTGGGGCTTTCTATCCCTTTGATTAGCTGAGTGCAAGGGTTAGTTGGCAACAAGATGGCCTTGGCCATACTCTGAAGGAGCCTTGGCTCCAAAGTCTTTCTATTTATTTTTGTGCCCCCATATAATGTGCTGGCTTCAGTTGTTGTCACAGCCCCTGTGGGCTGTAATCTAGTCAGTCAGTTTCAGTGGTGAAGTAGTGGGTCACTGAGTTGCGTTGGCCAGGGTCAGAAGAAGCAGTGAGTGCTGTGAAGGAGCCCATGTAGTATGCACTCCTGCTCACTGAAATGGTGGCACTTTCATGTGGTGCACTGAAGCACTGAAGAGAAGTGATAGTCCCAGCTACCTTTGGTTTCCTCTTCCAGAATTGAGGCACTGGCGAGAAATAAACCATCACCACAGCTGCTAGGAAGGAGTATGCAGGACCCACCAAAGTTCACATTGTAGCATGCCTTCTCTCTCATTGTGCCACGCATGCAGTCAAATGAGGGCTGCTGCAGCTTCTGCAGCAGTTAGGAGGGCAGCAAGCAGCAGTCAGATAAACCCCCTCCTGAAGGGGGTGGGTTACACACATAATTGGCAGTACCTTAACCCATCTATTTAATGACTCATTAAAGACTGCAGTGGTGCTAGCAGGTTTGAGATCTACTGATGCAGTACCACTCCACAAGGGGGCAGCGGCACGGAGGATCCAGGAAACTACAGGCATGTCAACCATGCCTCCACTGTAGATTAGCTGATGGAGACCATAGTCAAGAAATGCTTTGTGGACTACTTAGAGGACAGTGAACTACAGGACCAGAAGCAGCATGGGCTTGTGTCAGGGAGGTCATGCCAGAGCAGCCTGATACAGTTTTTTGGCTAGGTCACCAAAGTGAGGTTATAGGAAGGTAGATTTGCCATACTTCGACTTCAGCAAGTCCTTTCTTTGAATGCCAGACAGGAGACTGCCAAGGAAGCTGCTGGACTTAGGAGTGGAGCACAGTTAATCAGGTGGTCAGAAGTTGCCTTGGGGAGAGACAACAGAGGGTAGTAGTAAACAGGGTTAAGTCAGGGGACAAGAAGGTCATTCGAGGAGTGCTATAGGGATTGGTCCTGGGACCTGTGTTTTGTAATATGTTTAAAAGTGACATAGTGGTAGGTACCTGGGGAAAGTTGTGTTTCTTTGCTGATAACACAAATCTATGCGGGTGGACAGATCACAAGGAAGGGGTATAGGAGCTCAAGAAGGACCTAGAGGAATTAGAAAGATGGTCTGAGGTCTGACGGTTGAGATTCAATGCCAAGAAGTGCAAACTAATGCACTTGGGGAGATGAAATCCACACATGGAATATATGATGGGAGGAGTTAGAATGAACACTTCAACAAATGAGAGGGATCTGGATATCATAGTCAGTGACTTCCTCAAGCAAAAGAGTCAATGCAACAAAGCACACAGGAAGTCATTGAGGATGCTGAAGTGTATTGGAAGAGGTTTTGACATTAGGAGAAGTGAGGTGATTCTACTTCTGTACGGATCTCTTGTGAGGCTTTACCTAGAGTGCTGTGCCTAATTCTAAAGTCCTTACCTGAGGAAAGACATTGATAGACAAGAGTCAATACAGAGGAGGGTCACCAAAATGATCAAGGGCCAGCAGGAAGATCCTATGAGAATCGGCTGGAGGCCCTACATATTTACTCACTGGAGGCCAGGAATGAATGGGGTACATGACAGAAACATGTCAATTTCTCAAGGGTATAAACAAGGTGATAAGCAAGGATTTATTCCTTAGAAATAGGGATGCAGTCACTAGGGGACATGACAGGAGGTCTGTGGGGGCAAGTTCAAGAAAAACATGAGAAAGTTCTATTTCACTGGGAGGGTGCTGGAACCATGGAACAGACTGTTAGTGGAAGTCATGGGGCAGCTTGCCTTAACAGGTTTAAATATTACTGGGACAGGGCAAAGGGACTCAGAGTTACATGGGGAGTGTTGCATGGGATTGAGAAGTGAGGGAATGGGGGAAGAGGGAGCCAGCCCACCAGTACAGTAGGTCACTGGGGTGATGCAGTATAATAAGGGCAGTCTTGATGAACCTTTGGTCTTCTTCTTCTTCCATCAAATTTGGTTTGTAAGTATTCATTAATGGTACAGTATTTCTGCCTTTAGTAAACGAGTCAGCAAGCCATAATGTGGTAAATTTATTTGACAACATGGTGCAACATTGCTCACTAAGAAAACTCCTGTGAGCATAGCCTTTAGAGATATGCGTCAAAGATTCTCTAGTTATTTTTAGCAAGATACTTCCATTGTGGATGTATTTGCTGCAGCTTAAATACCCTAGTTTTACACTGAAGCTACTGAGAAATGAGATGGGACTAAAAATAACTTTTTAAAATATCTAATGCTTTAAAAGGCATCGATCACTTTGATGTGCACTGAATTTATTTATCATGCCTGTTGCAGCATTTGGGGGTTTATTCCTTGCTCACTGATGAAATCTGAATATTTTAAATAACCAATACACATGCAAATTAATTCAGTGTGTTTATTTCACATCTACAGTTCAAAACCAGAATTCATCTTATGATATATTGAATTGCAATTTGCCAAAGCATTGGACATCCCATTTATAGTATGTACTATGATCAATGTTATATTTACAAATAGAATAAAGTATGGGGTGCTGTGTGTAACGAGACGTTTACACACACCTGAGGGACTAGATGTTATATAAACCCTGAGAGCGAAGCTCGAGGGGTTTATGAAAAGTATCTGACCCTGAGAGTGTGTGTAAACTTCAAGATTAAACACAACACCTCATATTTTATTTTATAAAATTGCTAGGTCTCCCCTTTTTTCACCACAGCAGTTATATAAAATACAAGATGTTCCCCCAAACGTTGCAGTGCTGCCGCACTCTGGTTCATTTTTTTGTCGGTTTTTTGAACCTGGCAGATTTTTCAGTTTTTACCTGCTTTGTCTGCCTCCTCTATGTGGAAGAATATTACTTTTTTTTAAAAGAAATCACTCACCGCCAGGTTCTTCTGGTGTGGGGGCTGAGTTTCACCAAAGAAGGAAGCGGCAAGTGGGGTGAAGGGACAAACTGTGGTGGGTGCACACACAGACTGAGGGAAACCATGTGCATGTTTGCTATTATAAATGCTCCTTTATAATGGCAAATTACTGCATGGTCTCTCAATGGGAAAAAGGGGAGAGCCATTAATTAAATAGTTATTGTTGATACTGAAAATGTTATATAGTCATTTCACTCCAGTGTACTACTTGTTCCTTTTGCTAGGATAGTTGTTTTTCTACAACTATACAATAAAAGTAATTAAACATACAACATATCTAATAAAGATGTATTAAAACCTTGAAACCTTTTATCTTGTATTTTTAATAAGGCTAATAAGGGTATCATATCTGGGCCGGCAGTGCAGCCTAGAGGTTAGAGTAATGGACAGTGAATGAGCTTGCTACATCCAGCAGATCTGGGTTTGATTACCATAACCTCCACTTGTATACTGTGTGATTGATCAAGTCACTTAGCCTCTTCAGTGCTTCTGGGTCACCCTGAAAACAGGCACAAGGCATTTCTCGGTTACCAAAAGAATAAAAAAAAATCTACCTAAAATATACTGTGTGTGTGTGTGTGTGTGTGTGTGTGTGTGTGTGTGTGTGTGTGTGTATATATATATATAAATATATTCATTGCAGAAAAACTTTGTTAATGCATCAGTTAGCATTGATAGCACAGTGACAAAAGTATGCAAATGTGATGCTAAGGTTACCCCCCCACACACACTGCACACACCAACAGTCATGTGTGTCATGGGGTTGTCAGGCCAAACTCTCACCCCATTCCATGGGTAAACAGGCTGACATGCTACAGCACAAGAGAATGGGGTGAGAGTTTGGCCTGGCGACCCCATGGCACACCCCAATGTCTGTTGGTGTGTGGAGGGTGGGGTGGGGGGTAACCCTAACACCACATTTCCATACTTTTGTAACTGTGCTATCAACCCTAACTGTTGCATAAACAAATTTTTTTGCAATAAGTTTCCCTTCTTTTTGAGAAAGTTTAATGTAACTAGTAACTGGTATGTGGTTGTGGGAGTGCGGGGGGGGGGCCCTCCGGACCCTGCACTCCCCTCATGCTGCCCATTTTTGCGTAATGGTATGCATATGTGGGAGCATGGGCCATCTGGGCCCTGTGCACCCACTGACAAATAAGTATGAAGCCATACAGTAGCCATATAGTACTGAAAAGGAACCCTTGTAACATTAACTTGGCAATATCGCAGTAACCAAAGCAACTATGAAAAAGATTCCACTGCAGTGGTAATCATGACTTCAGAACGTCCACACAGGTTAGTCCACCTAAAGGTGGACTAAGCTATGGAGAATGAAAAATCTATATCTCACACTGCTTTCAAGATACGGGCACCGCAATGTTATCCTATGGGAAATTTCTCAACTTTGGAGAGCTGTAACTTTGTAACCCTTTTAAATTGTTTTAGCAAACAATCAAAAGGCACATCTGTGGGGCCCAGCTTGCCACCCTGCATATTTCAGCCAAAAAGCCCCAACCATTTAGGTGCAGTGATGTGGCAAAGAAATGGTATTTTTTGGTGCAGTAGTGTTGGAAATTGTGACAGTACAGATGCGACTGTGTCGTGATTTGCAAAAGTGTCGCAAATGTACTGTCATGATTTGTGACACTATGGGGGACCTGATTTAAAAAAAGGTATTTCTAGGGGTCCTAGAAAAAAAATGATGGCACCACTGTGTTCCTCAGGCCCCGTTTAGGTAAACACAACTATCAGTGTTTATCTAGGAGCACTAGAATTTGAACTACCAACGTGTTTTTTCACCACTAACAGAAACAAGATGGTGGCAGCATGACAGTGAAAGGTGGATTTGTGAAAGTACAATGTGGTTTTGTGACAGTTTCAAGAGGCACATATATTTTTTCTCCATTGACTTCAATGTTAAAAATGGAATAACTTTAATATCTTTTCACCAAATCTTCAAAAGGCACATCAGTGACCCAGACTGCATCTTCCCTGAAGATTTCAGACCAGATAGACAAATCATGTGGGCTGTAGTCCCAAGCAAAGAAACACACAAAAAAAACATTTTTGCATGTTTTTTGGTGCTTTGCAGCTCTGTAACCGCTCATTCGACCATAAAGCAACTTGCCACATCCAGAGATTTTATGGTACCATACTATGTATGCAAAATACCAGGCTAATCTGTGGTACAGTGGCAATGTTATTAAAGTGCAAACTTTGAGGTTTAACATAGAAGTGCAGCCGACCTGGTGGCACTGAGGGCTAAGGCACTAGATGCCATACCTCATGCCATGCCAGCGACTGGGGTTCAGCAGCAAGCTCAGGTTACCAGGGGTCCATCGGGGAGGAGAGGATTGAGCATCTGATAACAGCTCTCCTCTCTTGGGGGTAGGGTGGGGTGTGACTCCCCAGTGCTAGTGACACCCAGCAGAGGCTCGGTGTGCTGCAGTCTGGGACTACATAACTGATGGGGCAAGGTGTTGGCGAACATCCTGTGGGCGGGTGCAGGAGCCTTTTTTTTAGTTGAGAAATGACAGCTGCCACATTCATGAGGTGGTGTAAAGAAATGGCTATGTTGATAATTTGTAGATAAAATATTAAAAATTAACAGTTACATGCGAGTGTAGTGAAATGTCAACAAATACAGAAAGGGTATGTTGAAAATTTGGTGTCAGAATAAGCAAAAATGGCAATGTCATGCATCAAAGTTGAAAATGCCATTGAAATATATTCATTTCCCATACTAAAAAATATATTTTTTCTTGAGTCATGATAGGAAACAAGATCTTTTTTTGTATGACCACAACTTGGCCATTTTAGCATATTTTGACCCTGAATTTTCAACATGCCCTTCTTATGGCCCCACCTCATGAACAAGTATGGTGACAATTTTTGAAATCTTGCCTGAAAGGTGATTTTGCCAACCGACCGCGAAATTGCCTTATGGGCAGGATTTGCGAAAGGACACCCTCATTGTTCATGAGGACAAGCCTCAAAAAGAGTATGTTGAAAGTTTGGAGTCAAAATATGCAAAAATGGCAAAGTTATTCATCAAAGTTAAAAATGCCATTGAAATTCCTTGATTTCCCATACAAAAAAATATCTTTTTCGTGAGTTGTGATTCGAAACAAGGTCTATTTTCGTAGGATGCCAATACAAAAAAAGAATTTCAGTGTTTAAAAAAAAAACATTTTAAGGGCATTTCTTGAGCAGTAAAGTGCAGAATGTAGCTAAGGGGGTCCCAGCAAGCAAGTTACATGTGTTGGGCTAGAGGCCACAACATGAAACTAGACAGGGGAAGGTTCAGAGAAAACATGAGGAAGTACTTTTGCACAGAGTGGGTGGTGGATAGATGGAACAGTCTGCCGGCTGAGGTGGCGGAGCAGAAATAGTCACAGGTTTCAAGAGGGCATGGAACAGGCACATAGACAGTCTGAAATCACTAAGAGAATGACTATTACTCTAATTAGGGACTGACTGTGTCATGATAGCTACAAAATAGGGCAGATGTGGTGGGCCTGAGTGCCCTTATCTGCCATCAACTTCTATGTTTCTATGTTTGTTCCTTCCCAAAATATCATTTTGGGGGTTTCCAAATTTGAATTTCTCAGGCAAAACTGAAAGCAGGATGGCATGCATATAAAAAAGGATTTCCTTCCCAAAAAAAAAAAAAGAATTCTGTTTTTCATATCAAACTGCTATCTTGAGGTGCTTACTGAGCATGCTCAGAACCATTTTATGAAAATTTTATAATTAAATAACTTTGGAATGGATTAATATTTTTTCACCAAACCAGATAAAAGGTGCGTCTGTAGGTCTGCACCTTTCTACCCTGAACATTTCAGACCAAAATTCCAAACCGTTTGGGCTGTAGCTAACGTCAAAGAAAATCACATTCAAACCAATGAGGGAAGAAAACTATGAAAAATCACTTTTTTTACTGTCCAGATCTTAGAAACCGCACATCCTACCAAAATGGCATATCCAGTGATCTGCCAAAGGAGACTGCACATACACAATTTCGTGCAAATCTATTGAACAGTTGTGAAGATATTAAAGTGCAAAATTTCAAGTTTAACATTGAAACCCCAATTCAACCCTAAATACAGCGGTGTGACCATGCCAGTATAATACATATTTTATGGTTACAGAATTTAGGGTCAGGGAACAAGGGACAATGTAGATGATGAAAAAGGAAGGGGCATAAGATGGAAAGTAAGAACCACATAGGATATGAGGGCAGGATACAGAAAGAAATGAAACAGGGATTGGTAAAATAGGTCCAGCCAGTTTACAGGGAAGGGCAGGGGTCCTGAATTGGGGGGGTGCTTAAATGGTAGAAGTCATGGTAATAAACTGAGTGATTTCCAGGCTATGGCAGCAGAAGGCAATCCAGACATAATAGCAGTAACAAACACATGCACAACACCCAACCACACTTGGGACCTCATGGTATGAGGATATGTAAGATTCAAGAGGGCCAGGAAGAAGTGGAGGAGGGATTGCACAGTATGTTAGGGAAGGCATCAGGTTGCTGGAAGAGAAGGACATTGGGGCAATGTTAAAGTATTATGGGACCAGCTGATGACTGTTACTGGAAGGACCATCGGTATGGGGGTAATCTTCAGGTCCACAGTCAGTCTGAGGGGGTGAATAGGACACTTGTCAAGGAGGTCAGAAGGATAGCAGCTGGAGCAAAAGTTATGCTGTTAGGTGACTTTAGCATGCCAGATGTGGACTGGAGCATTCTTTGGGCATGTAGCTCCAGTAAATGTATGTTAATGGGTGCCTTCCAGGACTGTTTCCTGACTCAGCAAATGGAGGAGCAGAATAGGGATTGAGCCATACTCAACATAGGTCTGACCAACCAGGACTGAACTGGGGGGATAATGATGCATAATCTGCTCAGGACCAATGACCACAACACATATGGTTTGACATAGCCCTAGAAGCAGAAAGGCAGAATTTCCAGGCATTGGTCCTGGGCAGGAGGGTGCATTTCAGGAAGATGGATGAAGGGCAAAGGGAAAGGCTGGAGGGGTCTTGTCTACTAGCAAGGATAGAGAGCAAGTGGGAATTAATAAAACATGGTGTTCTTGATGTATTAAAAGGGTGCCCCAGGCAGTGAGGGAAAGGGAGGAGGAACAAGGGGTGTGTATGGTTTTCTAAGGAGGTTGGGGGTAGCAGTAAGGATCAAAATATGGGCCTTCACAAGGTATAAGTATGACCATTTAGAAGCAAGCAGGGAGCTGTACCACAACAAAGCAAAGAAAGCCTGTCAAATGGTGAGGAGAGCCAAAGTGGAGGTGGAGCTCAAAATTGCAGAAGGGGGTGAGGAATAATGATAAAGCTTTCTTTAAGTATATAAATGAAAAGAGTAAGAACAAGTGGGGATTGAAAGGATGAACAACAGGGAAACAGGTGGATGAAGATTGGCAGAAAAGGTAACATTCTCAATGAATACTTACGCTTGGTCTTCACAGTTGAGGAGAGATGGCCACTGCTGGAGTGTAGCTTCTATGTCAGGAGGGGGAAAATATTACAATGGGGATTAACACCTAAGAAAGGGTGCTCACTGAAGAAAGGGTGATCAAGCGTCTGACAGGGTTAAAGGTGGATAAGTTTTAGGACCATATGGGCACTCAGAGAGGTGGGGCAGCCTGTGGTAGCCCCCTTGGTGCACAGGTTTAACTGCTTTATTGAGAAGGGTATTGTGCCCCGAAACTGAAGGGTGTCAAATGTAGTTCTCTGCACAACAGAGAGGAGAGGTGAGATCCAAGAAACTATTGACTGGATAGCCTGCCTTCGTCTGTGGAGATGCACCTTGAGTCTATACTAAAGCAAAGAAACAGCTGTTTGACTTCCTAGAGTTACAAGATCTCCAGGAAAGCAAGCAGCATGGCTTTGTAAGGGGAGGTCCTGTCAGATGAACTTTGTAGAATTCTTAATTGCTGAGTCCTAGGCAGTGAACAAGCATCAAGTGCTGGATGTCCTGTACCTGGACTTCAGCAAGGCCTTTGACTCTGTGCCCTACAAAAAGCTAGTGAAGAAATTGGGGGATGTGAGTGAAAGGGAGAAAGTCATGAGGTGGGTACAGAACTGGTTATGAGGTAGAACCAAAAGGGTGGTATAGTACTAAATGGTTCACACTCTGAGGTCATGGGGGTAACTAGTAGGGGTGTGTGAGTAAAGAATAGTATTCCCCAAATACCACTATTTAGGCCTACTTCTATTTGGGAAATATTATTTGTAACAAAACAAAAAGAAAAAAAAGAAAAGAAAAAGAAACAGCCACCACTCTCCTTCAAAGCCTAATCCTTTAAAATACAACCCATCCCCCACCCTCTGCTACAGTCCCAATACCACCCTCCTCCCCCTAGCCCATACAATTTCATGTCTAAAAACAAAGAACTCACATGATCAGTTATTTCACTATTCGAGCCAGCGCAGGAGTGCTTTTACTCACTAGAAGCAGCTGGCAATGGAGGTTGGCATCTCCATGGGAGACCGGTGACAAATCTAATTGAGGTATGATAAAGAGGACTCAATGTGTCAAACGAAGTGATGGCGGAGTTTCAATAAATAAAATCCCCATATTCAAATTGAGCCAAACATCATGAGTTGACCAGCTGTTTATGAATGAAAGGACTAAAGAGAGCCTTATTTCTATAAAAAAGGATAGTAACCATTTTAGTTTACAGAGAGATGTTGAATATGATTTTTAAAAGTAAGACTGCTATACAAGAACATTTCTAGATATTTGTATGAAGTAGCCATCGTAAGTTTAGTACCATCTTTAGCATGAATTGAAAGGTCAGAGAAACTATCATAAGTCTGTTTGCAGAACAGCATCCATTATTTTTGTATTCAACAAAAGCCTAAGATGAAACAAAGCCTCCTGTATTTTGTTAAAGTTATTGTGGAGTAAATGTATGGCCACTGTTGAGTCCTTATGCTTAGAATATAAAACTGTGTCATCTGTGTACATAAACAAGTTTGTAATAATGGTAGTAAGTTTATTTAATATGGCGCCCTTCCCCAAGGGCCCAGAATGACATACAATAGACTTTGCAGTAAATCAAAGCACAGCAGGATGTATAAACATACATAAATATCAGTCATATAAAATATATTTAAAACACCATAACAGGATGACTGGATATAATGCAGATCATCCAGGGACTAGCCGACTCATGTCCAAAATGCTTGCATAAGTAAGTGGTGTTTTAGTTCCCTATTAAAGGCCTCAACTGAGAGGGCCTCCCTCAGGGCCATTGTGAGTGAGTTCCAAAGAACTGGTGCAACAATCTTGAAAGCCCAATCTCCTGAGGACTTTAATCTAGCCCTGGGCACAGTGATGAGGCCTTCCAGTGAGGAGCAGAGGGGGCAAGCACAGGTGAGCAGCGTCAGGAGTTCTACCAGGTAGCCAGGTCCCCATCTGTGCAGGGTCTTGTAGGTTAGCAAGTCAGACTTGAAGGTGATATGCCACCTCACTAGTAGCCAATGCAGGTCTGGCAAAACAGGGGTTATAAGACAGGCGCTGAACTAACCCATCAGCAACTGTGCTGCCACATTCTTCACCAGCTGCAGGCACCACAGGACACCTCCATTGACCCTTAAGTTGAGGGCATTGCAGTAGTCAAGCCTGGATGTCACAAAGCCATGCACTAGTGAGGTGCGGTCTTTGGGAGTATGGGACTTGATCCAGCTGATATTATTAAGATGGTAAAAGCCACTCCACACAAAAACTGACACCTGAGCCTTAAGTATCAGCTACTCATCTTGAGTGACTCCAGATTATTCACTTTCACAGAGGACTCAAGCTACAGGAGACCAAGCCTAAGCCCCATCACCCTATCAGCTGCTACTGTTCCCTCATCAGACCCAAATCAGTCACCAGAACCTCAGTCTTATCTGGGTTAATCCTCAACCTGCTTGATTCCATCCAATCCTGAATCTTGGCCAGGACAGTGTGTGCACAGATCAGTATTTTGGTAGATCATTAATAAAGTAAAAATAATGAAAGAACCAAAACTGAGCCCTGTGGAACCCCTCATGTGACTGTAACAAAGTCAGAACAAACATCACCACATCTGACACATTGGAACTGATGCTTTAGTAAGAAGCAAACCAAATTAAAGATAAAAAAATTAAGAACAATGGATCTCAACCTATTTAATAATAGGCTGTAGTTCAATGTGTTGAAAGTCTTCAGTAAGTTAAAGAACTCTGCTGGACAATAAGATCTGTCATCAAAAGCAGAGTAAAAATCACTCACCACTCTGGATACAACGTGTAGTATTGTGACCTTTTTGAAAACCAGATTTATTATCAGAATTAAATTGAATATTGACAAGTATGAAAAAAGTTTTTTATGTACAAGTTTTTAAACAATTGTTACTACAGGTGACAAAATAAATATTGGTAGGTAACAGTTTGGTCAGAAATATCACCCGCTTTAGAAATGGGGTTACAATGGCAGTTTTCCAGTCTTGAAGAATGTAAACAGCTGCCAAAGAGAAATTAAATACAAAAGTTAAATATTAACAAAAATAGGAGCTCTAATTTTCAGAATAAAACAGTTCAATCTTGTCACATCCAGCACCCTTCTTAATATCCATCTTAATCTATTTATCATAAACTTCAGATTTGCTGAGTTCTCAAACAGAAAACGAAGGTGTGTAGCTGTGAGAAGAGGAGAAAAATCATTAAATGAGGGAGGCAATTTAGGAAATGCATCATCAAAACCTTGATAACCTTTGCAATGGTTTTGTTAAAAGTTGTTACCCGAGTTAATCTGTCAGTAATAACCAATCCATCTGTTTTCAACATTGAAGGTATAGTACTACCACCAATATTCCACTGAAGATTAAATGTATCCCAACATGTTCTAGGATTTGTGTAGGCATCATGTAACTGAACAGCATAATAGTTACTTTAGCTTGCCTAATAGTTGAAGTACATTTATTCCTGAGTTCCCTGCACTTTTGATAATCAGTTGGGTCTTTAGTAAATCTTGTTGTTGTTTTCCAGGCTGATTCTTTGCTCTTTATAAAACTACCAATATTTTTAGAAAACCAAGGAGATGACAAAGATTGAATTATTTTCTTAACGTGAGGAGCATGAGCATCAATTACACTTTGAAGAGTAGATTTCAAAAATTCATCAGTGCAGGCATAAACTAGTGATCAGTTGGCTTCAGCCAGATCTCTCAAAAATGCCTTTTCACCTAATTTTGTTCTAATTTATATTTATTCAATATTTAATAAAAACATTGAAAATGTTTCTTGTAATACAATATACTCTCTGTGAGTTACATTAAGATATAATGGTAGGTGTGCAAATGCATTGATTACTGCTTGTTATAAGGTATATGGAGAAATACCTTCAATAAGTAATTAAACAACAGTAATAGTTACTCTTAAGGCAAAATGCCATCAAATGCTTTGATAAGATAGTCTGAAATAACTACAGTATACAGAGCACTGTGTAACTGGTTACTCTTCCCAGAACTTTTATAAAGTTATGAGAACAAACTAGGCGAACAGCAGAGGTCACCCTTGTGTGCTGCAGTACACAAGTCACATAGCAATGAGCACTTACATCTTGACCAAACACTGTGGAGATGTATTTATGAGGAATTGTGGTAAAAATAACATCAAGCAAGGTGTCCTTATGATAAATACTGTTAGGTCTAGTGGGCAAGTTTACAATTTGTGTTAAACTGAATGCACCAAACTGATTACTCACAGTTCATTTATTTATGAACATATGAACATACGAAATTTGCCAGCAGATAAAGGCCTAGAGGTCTATTAAGTCTGCTCGAATGTGCAGCTAACACCCCTTATTCTGCAGCTGCCCCTTCCTTCCACCCTTCCCCTTCATTAACCCTCCCCCTTGTCCTGTCCCATCCCCTTTTGAAGCAGTCCACTGTTCTACTGGATACCACTTCTGCAGGTGATGCATTCCACCTAGCCACCACCCTCTCTGTAAAAAAAAAAAAGTGTCTCCTCATCTCCATCCTGAACCTTCCTCCCTTCAGTCTCATATCATGGCCCCTGGTGGCCCTCCCCTCCCTTACTTTGAACAGCCCCTCTGTACCAGTCTTGTTTATTCCTTTCATGTATTTAAAGGTTTCAATCATGTCACCCCTGTCCCTCCTCTCCTCCAGTGAGTACATGTTCAACTCCTTCAACCTCCTCTCATATGATAAGTCCCCAGCCCCTTGATCATCTTTGTCGCCCTGCCTGCACCTCCTCCAGTAACTTAATGCCCTCTTCGAATCAGGCGCCAGTACTGCATGCAGTACTCCAGGGTGGTCTAACTAATGACCTATACAGTGGCAGAATCACCTCCTCCCTCCTCGAGGATATACCCCTTGCAATACAACCCAGCATTTTGTTGGCCTTTGCAGCTGCCTTCCTACATTGTGCCGAGTTGTTCATTGACCCTGTAATGAGCACCCCCAGATCCTTCTCCTCCTCTGTCTGGGCTAGCTGCACTCCCCCAGCTGGTAACTCCTCCTTGGGTTCTTCATCCCAAAATGCAGCACCTTGCACTTTTTGGCATTAAACCCCAGTTGCCAGGTGTCTGACCAGGTTTCAAGTTTTGCCAGATCATCCTGCAACCCCTGCCATCCCCCTAGGTCATCCACCACCGCGCCTACCTTGGTATGATCAGCAAACAGACTGATCTTGCTCTTGATGTCCCATGATATGTCTGCATTGAATATCCCAAACACTGGTCCCAACACCGAGCCCTGTGGAACACCACTCATCACTGCCTTTGGGTGTGAGAGCTCCCCACCCACCACCACCCTCTGTTGCCTTCCCTGAAGCCAGTTTCCTACCCATCTCACCAGCTTTGCACCCGCCCTCTGCCTACTAACTTCCTTCCCAGCCTTCCATGTGGCACGAGTGAATGCCTTACTGAAGTCCAGATACAGGACATCCACTGCATGGCCCCTGTCCAGTTGCCTAGTTACCCAGTCATAGAACTCCACCAGGTTGGTTTGGCAGGATCTGCCACATAGGAAGCCATGCTGTCTGCTGTCCTGTAGTCCTATGGCCTCTAGGATGGCCACCAGCCTCTCCTTCAGGATAGTCTCCATTATCTTACCCACGATGGATGTGAGGCTCACTGGTCTGTAGTTTCCCGGTTCTTCCTTGGGGCCACTCTTGTGGAGGGGCCCCACATGAGCCATCCTCCAGTCCTGAGGTACACACCCCGAATGTAGTGAGGCATTAAATAGGTCTGCCAAAGGTCCTGCAAGGACCTCTGCCAGCTTCTTCAGTATCCTGGGGTGGATGCCATCTGGATCTGGTGCCTTGTCCACCCTCAGTGCCTTCAAATCCTCTTGAACTCTGCCCTCCATGATTTTCCCATCTGTCACCCCTCCCCTTGTTTCTGCCATTTCTCCCCTTGGGTGTCACCCCCTTCTCTTTAGTAAATACTGAGCAGAAGTACTCCTTTAGTGCTTCTGCCTTATCGCACCCTGCTTCCACCCACCCCCTTCCTAATCCTTAGTATGTGGTCCTTACAGCTCTTTTCTCCTGATGTACTTAAAGAAGTCCTTCCCCCCCTTCTTAATGCCTTGTGCCAGCCTGAGTTCCATAGATGCTTTGGCTCCCCTTACTGCCCTTGTCACCTGCTTTGATTCTGTCAAGTACTCCTCCCTGTCCTCCCCCTGTTTTCTTGTACTTCCTAAAGGCAGCTCTTTTCTTCCTTACCTTTTCCATGACCTCCTTGCTCAACCAGCTCGGTTTCTTAGCCCTAGCCTTCTTGCTCTGGGTTTTGCAGCAGGTTTTGGTTGCCTCCACTATCCCCAGCTTTATGAGCTCCCACCTCTGGTTAGTGTCCATACTAGATTGAATTCTGGCCAGGTATCCTTTTACCACTTCCCCCGTCCTCTCAAAGTCGGCCCTCCTGAAGTTCAACACTCTTGTGCCAGATTCCACTCCTTCCTTGCCCATATCCAATGTGAGCCATACTGAGTGGTGGTCACTCCCTGACAGTGGTTCCTCCACTGTAAGTTCTCTCACAAAGTCCCCATTTGCCAGCACAAGGTTTGTTTATTTAGTTTTTGTTTACTGGATAAGTGCACTAGACAAAAAACTTTGCCTATTTTAAGGCATGACCTGGGTAATGAGGGATTAAACATATTCCAATTTAGATCAGCTAACAAAAGTAATTCAGAATAGGTTAAAGGTGCTATCAAAGAACGCACATTGATTAACATTTCTTATGGGGCTGATAGGGGTCTGTAGCCAGCTGCTATATTAACATTTATTTGGATATTTGAAAAATTATTGAGATGACATTTGTATGTTTTGGGTTCTGGGTCCATTGCCAACTGGGATTTTTTCCACTATGATAACAGTAATCCACCCGCTGTATATCCTTATCCTCACTCACCATGAACGTAAATGACATACAGTACAGTAAATGTAGGAAAATTACTGTGAGGCCAGCTTTCTTTAATTCTCCATCAAAAAAAGAACAAACAAGCAATTCCTACAGAACATTCCACATGTGCAGTTCTGTGTTCTCCCCAAACGTGGCTGAATGCCCAGTTTTACGGTAAAGGCAGTACTCCTGCTAGAGATTCCACCTGTGACTTTTTCTATTTAGTGCTAATGTCTGCTATTTGCATAAACATAGACAAGTAAACAATGATGGCAGAATAAGGCCTATCAGTATATCCATTTTGTCCACCCTACTTAAAGGGGAACTGTCATCAACAGGGTTTTCTAATGTCTGAAGGACCATAAGCAGCTAACTTGAGTGAGACATTGTGTTTATCTATGAGTTTTTTGCAGTTTAGAGTTATTTATATGTAAATCAGCCTGTAATTAAGGGCTGGTGGCAGCCATATGTGTTAGGCTCCTGACAGGAAATTATGTCACCCAGGATCTTGGCCCTCCATTGGCTGTAGGTTAAATAAGAAATCATCTGTTTTATTAAGTGTGTTTTAAGGTGTTATTACCAACACTTTCTACATGTATGGTACTTGTCTTGTATGTGCATTGAATCTAGTAAGTTTTCACCTTTACATTTCAAATTGTTAGTAAAAGTAATCCACCTTTAGGGTTGCTTTAACCTCTAGGCTATACTGCCAGCTGATCATCAAAAACTACACATCTCAAGGCTGGCTCTGTGGTGCCAACATGTATTGGGGCCCCATATCAGGATTTCTAAACCCTGTCTGTCTTCATGTCCGTACAGATTTCTGGGGCTGCCACAGCACCAACTTCTGTCTTTTTCCATTCCCTCTCTTACAGCCTATTCTCTTACAATTGCGGGTGTGAACTCAGGTCAACAAGATGCATATGTGGCTACATACCTAGTGGCCTGACATCATAGGGCCAGCCTTGAAATGTGAAGTTTTTCATTATCAGCTGGCAGTACAGCCTAGAAGTTAAAGCAAAGAGCTGTGAACAAGCTTCGTTCATCCAGCAGAATGGGTTTTGATTCCTCCATGCTCTATGTGTATATTGTGTGACCAGAGCAAATCACTTAACCTCCCTGTGCTCCCAAAACACATCCAGGAACAAGCTGTAGCTGTATGCCTTTCCTGGACAAAGACAGTAAAAACAATCTGAGCATGTGTTTATGATTCTGAAAATATTATGCTCGTTCTGTCCAGATTTGACTTGAAAAGAAAAAATAGGACACCGTTAATTGTTTATTAATTGTTAAAACACATAGATGGACACAGAGTTAAAACATGCATAACCTGAAATGCATTATTAAAAGAGTATTTTATTATTTTGATGAAGTTAAAGTACAACAGTTTCTTAATGAAATACTTTGAATGGAATGGGATTTTGTACCATAAAGGAAAAAATCAGTCTAGTTGATCCTGCTGCCCATACCTTTCAAGCATGTCTTACACTCCACAGCTATGCCAACAGACTGCAATTTTCCAGAATGCCATTTCCACTACAATGTAAAAAAAGAAAGGGAAAAAAAAACTAAAAACAAAAGAAGAGACTGTGTGTGTGTGTGTGTGTGTGTGTGTGTGTGTGTGTGTGTGTGTGTGTGATGATATATATATATGTGTGTGTGTGTGTGTGTGTGTGTGTGTGTGTGTGTGTGTCAGACAGAAGTGCTGCACTAACCAAACTGTGCTGAAAATGAAAAAAAATTATCACCATTAATTAAATTAAATAATATATGGGTGGGTAAGTGTAAAACCAGAATTCTGCAACCCAGTGTGGGATGCTTTATAAACCACTTGGACTGACCATCGAGGTTAATGCAGCATCCCACACTCGAATGCAAATTTTAGTTACACACACACACACACACACACACACACACACACTATATATTATTCTATATTTTAATAATGCAGTTCAGATTATGCTTTTTCTAAAGAATGATGTCCATCCATGTGTTGTGTTTTTGCAATTAATAAACCATTAATGGCAACCTATTTTGTTTTTCTTTTCAAGTCAAATCTGGATAGAAAGAGCACAATATTTTCAGAATCATAACACTTGCTCAGATTGTTTTTACTATCTTTGTCCAGGAAAGGCACATAGCTACAACATGTTTCTGGGTGTGTTTTGGGAGCACAGGGAGGTTAAGTGACTTACTCTGGTCAAACAATGTACAAGTAGAGCATGCTGGAATCAAACCCAATCCTGCTGGATGAATGAAGCTTGTTCACAGCTCTTTGCTTTAACCTCTAGGTTGTACTGCCATCTGTTAATCAAAAACTACACATTTCAAGGCTGGCCCCATGATGCTAGGCCAGTAGATACGTAGCCACATTTGCATTTTGTAGACCTGAGTTCACACCTGAAATTGTAAAAGAAAAGGCTGTAAGAGAGGGAATGGAAAAATACAGAAGTTGGTGCTGTGGCAGCCCCAGAAATCTGTACTGACATGAACACAGACAGGGTTTAGAAATCCTGATATGGGGCCCCAATACCTGTTGGCACCACAGAGTCAGCCTTGAGATATATAGTCTTTGATGAACAGCTGGCACTACAGCCTAGAGGTTAAAACAATCCTAAAGATGGATTACTTTTACTAACAGTTTGAAATGTAAGGGTGATAACTCACTAGTTTCAATGCACATACAAAACAATTATTATAAATGTAGAAAGTGTTGTAATAACACTTAAAACATACTTAATAAAATAGACAATGTCCTATTTAACCTACAGTCAATGGAGGGCCAAGATCCTCGGTGACATCAAGTGCTCCCAGGTCACCCCTGAAAACATGCATTTGTGCCTAGTGGACCTTACCCGGTTAACAAAGACTAAAATAAAAAAAAAAATTCCTTCAGGAGCCTAAAACATATGGCTGTCCCCAGCCCTTAATTACAGACTGATTTACATATGAATAACTCTGGACTGCAAAGACTCAAAGATAAACACAATATCTCAGTCAGATTAGCTTTTTATGGTCTTTCAGACATTAAGAAACCCTGTTGATAACAGTTCCCTCTTAATCACTCTATCACGTAACTCTAGTAATTTGCCAATACATGGAAGCTGTAGAAATAGCTTACATATTATTTTCTGCTCAGGTTCCAGAATCAACAGTGCTGAGCTGTCTAACCCATAGGGAAAGTTGAGTGACTGGCATGTTGGGGATACAGTAGAATAAATGACTTAAATCAGCCTGGAGTGCAAAGCTGATGGTAACTTCAGTAATTATATTAGGAAGCTTTTTAAATTTGCCAGAATTTCCTTTGTCAAACACAATTAACAAGGAACCCTCAGTTCAATTTTATTTTAGAAAGAACAGATAAGATACTGCTGGCTTGAGTTAAAATAAAATTTCATTACCACATTAAATGTTTAATTGTTAGACCATTTTGAAAACAATTACCGGTACATTTGTTTTACAAATCAACTGCTAGTTCATTGACTGTTTCAGAGTTAAATGTATGGAAAGAAAAATTAAAAGCCATTTTAATGAAGTAATAACTTTAACTATGAAAGCAAACCAGTTTAATTTCCCCAGTCTTATTATAGGAGGTGGGGACAATTAAGTAAGATTTTCATCTTTGATTACTGCATGCTTTTTGCCTGTTATAGCTCTTCCCACCTGTTAAGCTGCCATTTGGTTCTAGGTTAGTGCCACACAGATTGCTGTTAATATTAGAGTTACTGGTGTGAGGGCTTTGGGGGCAGTGGTCGAGGATCACTTCTCCCTTCACCTGGACAGGTGGCAGGAACTCATTACAGACCACTGGGTGCTGCAGCTCATCAAGCATGACAACACTCTAGAGTTTCTGGAGTGGCCTCCAGAAAATCCTCCAGGTCCGTCCACATATATCCTCAGGCTATGTTCCCCTCATATGGGCGGAAATTAAAGCCTTACTGCAAAAGAAGGCTACAGTGCCTGTTCCCCACTCCTAACAGGGAAAGGGGTTCTACTCCCACTTCTTCATGGTCCCCAAGAAGACAGGGGATCTCTGACCCATCCTGGACCTGAGCAACCTCAGCTTGTACATAGAGTACAAACACTTCCAGATAGTTACTCTTCAGGGTTTGCTGCCTCTGCTTTACCAGGGAGACTCGCTCTGCTCTTTGGATATGCAGGATGCTTACCTGCACGTCAAAGTTTTTGCTTCCCACCTGTGCTTCCTTCTCTTCCATTTTATGGGGGAGCATTACCAGTTTTGGGCTCTGCACTTTGGCCTGTCCTCAACCTCCAGGATTTTTACCAAATGCCTGGCAATGGTGGCCCAGAGCCTTGAGGTGACAGGGTTTTTATATCTTTCCCTACCTGGATGGCTGGCTCTTGGCAGCCCCATCCAAGAACCATCTGCAGCAAACTCTTGCCAGTATCTGCAGCCTGTTCAAGGCCTAGGGCATTACTATCAATCTGTCCAAGTCATTTTTCACCCCTGCCAGTGCCTCCTTTACATAGGGGCAGTCCTGGACATGGCTCAGGTTAAAGCCTTCCTGCCTTCTGATGGAGTGCAGCACCTGATGGCTCGGGCCCACCTCCTTTCCCCCAGCCACCTTTCCCCCAGCCACCATGTTCAGCGGAAGGAGTTCTTAAGACTTTTGGGTCTCATGGCTGCAGCCACTGTGACAGTTCCCTTAGCTAGGCTGTACATGAGAATCTCTCAGTGGATGCTGTGAGTCCAGTGGGACCAACGCACGGACACCCTGGATCAACCAGTGCTGGTGTCAGGTCCCATCAAGAAGGTGCTGTTGTGGTGGCTGGAGCACAGCAACCTATTTCAGGGAGTTCCTATTTTCATACCTCCCCCTCAGCAGATCCTTATGACAGACACATCTGGCCTCAGTTGGGGAGCCCGCATGGGGCCCCACCAAACTTAGGGGACTTGGTCTGCAATCAGTAAGGATCTCCACATCAGTGTCCTAGAGATGCGAACAGTCCTGTATGCCCTGCAGGCCTTCCAGATTCTGCTCTCCACAGGTCCTCTTCTAGTTCAAATGGACAACATATGTGTAGTTTGTTACAGAAACAAATGGGGGGGGGGACTCATTCCTACCCCCTGAGCAGTGAAGCAATGAGAGTCTGGTATTGGGCCATTGAGCACAGCCTGGAGCGCTTGGCCATTCATGTTCTTAGTGATCAAAATGTCCTGGCGGACAGCCTAAGTCACTTGCGGTCAAGAACTCTTGAATGGAAACTTCTGACCTTGGTGGCCGAGGATCAGTTGGACAGATGGGATCATTCTGAGTTGGACCTTATTGCGTCCCCACACAAAACAAAACTGCCACTTTTCTGCTCACTAGAGCCAGGGTTAGGAGTTTTCTGGTGAGACGCATTGTCCCTCTCTCGGAGAGGGGGGGTTCCTGCATGCCTTCCCTTCCTTCCCGCTCCTTCAACAAGTTCTGATCAAACTTCAGATGGAAGGGGCTACAATGATCATCATCGCCCTCTTCTGGCCTCATCAGATTTGGTTCCCTTTGCAGCAGCAGCTGGTAGTGGAACCTCTACTGCTCCTGCCCCTGTGCAAAGGCTTGTTCTGCCAGGAACAGGACACCCTGGTCCATTCAGACCTCAGATCTCTCCATCTCCATGCATGGCTCCTGAAGACATAGCCATAGCCAGATTGGGGGTCTCTCCCAGAGTAGTGGATGTCCTTGTGGTAGCTAGGAAGCTCTCCACCAGGGCCACTTACTCTATGAAATGGAAGTGCTTTGCTCTTTGGGCTGCATCGCACTAACTGGATCCCTTCACTTGTCCAGTGGATCAGGTTTTGGAGTACCTTCTGTCCCTCTCAGACTTGGGTTTGCAGTACTCCTCTATTAAGATACATCTCTCTGCCATCTCTGCGTATCATGTATTGGTGGAGGGGCACTCAGTGACCCAAGAGGATGTATCCCGCATGTTCCTGTGGGGCATTTTGCACTTGAAGCCTCCAGTTATGGTCCCTGTCCCACCTTGGGACCTTAATTTTGTGTTGGAAAAACTTACACTGCCTCCCTTTGAACTGGCTATGTCTTATGAGCTATGCTTTCTGTCAAGGAAAGCGTTATTTTTAATTGCCATTACTTCTGCTCAAAGGATTTTAGAGCTTCAGACCCTCATGTGTAAGGAGCCTTATTTAGTTTTCCTCAAGGACAGGGTGTCTTTGCATACAAATCCTAAGTTTCTTCCTAAAGTGGTGTCTGAGTTTACCTTGAATCAATCCATCCATCCACCTGCCTGTTTATTTCCCATAGCATTCTAATGAAGGGGAGGTATTACTCCATACCTTAGATGTGCATAGTATCCCAAGGTGCTATACACACCAGACCAAGGACTCTTGTAAGTCCAATCATTTGTTTGTTTACTTCACCCTTGGGAAAGAGGACATCCCGATGTTCAAACAGTGTTTGTCTAAGTGGTTAGAAAATTGCATTGTTTATTGCTACCAGAAGTACGGCAAGGAACTTCCTGGAGGGGTTAAGAGCCATTCCACAAGAAGTATGGCCACCTCAGTGGCTTGATTCTGTAATGTGTCAGCTGCTGACATCTGCACCGCTGCCACCTGAAGTACTGGCCACACCTTTACCAAGCATTACAGTCCAGACATTGCCTATAGGTGTCAAGCCAACTTTGGCCTAGTTGTCCTCCAAGGTCTCCTGTCTTAGGCTGTTATTTTTGTTATTTTTTTTTTTTACTTTGTTTATTCTCCTCAGCTGGGGGGTTGTACGTATGGCCCCTCTCTGACTCCTATGTCCACCAACCCCAGCCGCATCATGCTGGGTACTTACCCCGCACACCATGGAAGGCCAGAGAACGGACACCAGGGGAACTGGCTTGGGTATATGTGACGTGACTCCACTGGATCTGCCTTCACTGTGCGTGCGGAAGCTTTTTCTGTACGTGGCCCTCCCCCCCCATGGTGCAGGCATACAATGAAGTCAAGGACACTGCCGTGCATGGAGCGTCCAACATTGGCCCATGCTGACCCCACAGCTAACCTCGTCATGTACTGACCCCCAGCCAGTGCCAGGAACCAGTACATCCTCGGTAGTCCCTTCCTACCCTCCCCAGAGGAGGAGAGCAGTCCCTGGGACACTCGGTCCTCCTCCCCCACCCCAGCTGACCCTCCAGCTCCCAAGGTTGCTCCCTACCCTGGGTCGCTGGTGTGGCACTAGGTGTGGTGTCCAGTTCCTCAGCCCTCAGTGCCACCGGGCTGACCTAGGCTGTTATTTTTTAGCCTACCACCTGACCTTCCTGTCTGTAGTACCAGAACTGCTTGGGGCTCAGTCCTACTGGTGATTGTCTGCTGCAAGAGATACCCTCAAAGTAAGACAGTATAGTTACATAAGAACTTACCATAACAGTAGATCTTTGAGAGGATCTCTTGCAGCAGGCCCTGCTTTCCCTTCCTCCCTTTTTTTCCTGCATCTCTCTCCCCTTCCAATGGAGAGAACCTTCTGCTTTTACTTTTCTTTGTTACAAGGTTACCTCAGAGTCTTCCTTGGTTCCCCCTTTCCAGTGTCTTGCTCATGGTCTCTGGCAGGAGAACTGAGGAGGACATGGGGCTGCCCACCTTATATAGGGTAGGCTGATGTCAGCCATTGACGTCAGAGGTGAGTGGTCCCCTCTGGTACACTGCTAGCTAGAAAGGTTTCCATGTGGTCCTGACATCTGATGGCTTAGTCCAGTAATGGCCTGCTGCAAGAGATCCTCTCAAAGATCTACTCTTACAGTAAGTTTTACGTAACTGTACTTTCTCCTGTAGTAGGGGGGGTTTGTCCCAAATTAATAAGTAGCACGGTGTCTCCACCCAGAGAGAGTAAGTGGGCCAGATGTTGTGTGCAGTACCACCCTTTGGGAAGCAGTATCTGCCTATCTCCCTACGCTGGACAAAACCACCCCCTGGCTACCACCAATAGCTGTTACCTTTACCAACCAATAATTCAGCCAGGATGCACAAATTTACTACCCACACAGTAATGAAATGCAACAAATGAAAAGGTACTTTATTTGGGCACACATGCCCTAAAGCTGTGGAGAGAGCAGAGGTTAGGCGATAAGAAATTGCTGCATGCACAACCACCTCTAGGCAATTCCCTTCAAACCCCACTTCATAGACACACCTGCCCAAGCAAGGGGCACATACAATGAGTAACCCGTGAGGTGGGCACATGAGGAAGGGTGCCGTCCGTTATGGCGACTCCTTCCCGACGCAGTCCCTCACAGCAGTGGGGAGGGTAGGGTGACCAGATGAGGCTGTGGGTGAATTGAGTGACAGGATGTTGCTATGTGTATGCACAGGGGTGGGGGTGGGAGTGAGCACGGTGGCGTGGGCTGGGAGGGGTGGAGAGGCTATAGGGGCGGCATCGGGGTTGGCGAATGGATGCAGTGGGAGAGGTGCGGGATCGGGCACTGGTGCAATTTATTGTGCCCGGCCCAAACCTTTTTCCTGCTTTCCCCCCAGACATGCAGCCCCTGGGTGAGAAGCCCCCCCCCACGAGGGTGTGTGTGTGCGGGGGGTGCAGCTCCCCTCCACCCACAGAAAGCAGTAAAATAGTGTCCTGGCACCATTGTCCTGAGGCGCCGGAGTTGTCAGAGTGTTCAACGTTTTTGGCACTCTGACTGCGTGATAATGGTAATCGCCTTTAGGCATTCGCCATTATCACATAAACCCCCTACAATGGCTATTTTACACAGGGTGTGATCACTTTTATCTGGTATTAATAATAAAACTATAAGAACAAGTACAATATTACATATTGGACTCTGGATATCCAGGAATTATAAAACAGTTCAGGTGCAGGCCTGATTGTACAGTTGCCTGGGACCTTGCGGTGGTGCACTTGATGGCAAATTTAGCAAGCTTGCATTTAAACCCCCCAATTGGCCATAGTGTGCTAGCACAAATTTTATGAGGACAAGAAGTCCCAACAACTTGCTTGACTTTCGAACAAACTTGAACCTAAACTGTAATCCAACAGGGAAAACAGAAATGTCAGCCAGCAATGCCAGCAACTCACGTAACCCTTAGATGCAGCAGCCCAGAAGCAGAATGACAGTTCCTAAACAGCAGGGGGCAGCACACAGGAGCAGAAAAACAGCCCAGCAGCCTTGGATTCTTTTGAGCAGGTGACCACATTCAGCCTTTCTGGCCTCACATGTCCCTGGTAACAGACTCACAGCTTTGCTTCTCAGGAAACAGTCTTTCAGGCTTCACATCTCTGTGACTGCAGCTCTTCTGTATCAGCTGTCCAAATGCAGCTCTCCCAGCTCACACTTCTTGGCTACTATGCCCTTCTGTTTCATGCTTCTTTGGTCACAGCTCTTCTGACACATACCCAGAATACAGGAGCACTGTGCAGTGGTTTCCCAGTTCCCAAAGTGCTCAGGCCCCAGGAGTGGCCCCACAGTTTAATTCTCCAAATGGGTTGAGAGTGCCCTAGCACTCGGACACACGCTCATGACTCCCTGTTCCCCGATCCACCCCACTTGAGAAGGGCTAGCTGGCCCCTTACCTGCTCTGAGGAACCTGAACAGGATGCAGTCTCTGTCTCCACTGGAATCAGCTTGGTCACTCTTGGATGGGTGAACTCAGATATAAACTCACAAGGAAGGAGCCCTGGGGAGGACTACCAGGAGTCTTCTGGATGAGCCCTTGGAAGGACTCCAATAAATCTTCAAGATAAACCCAGAAAAGGACTCAGAGGATGTATGGTCTGGCTAGTCTTCTCTTTTTCACTCACAGTACCCTACCTGGCAAAATCTCTTCCTCTCCGTTCAGTCGGTACACCTTCTGGCACTATCACAACTCTCAGTTCAGATGATGCCCTTCTGGCACAACACTTCAGATGGTGCCTCCCTGGCACAGACATTTCAGACTGTGCCCTTTACGGCCCAAACACTTCAGTCGGTGCCCTTCTGGCACAAACACTTCAGTCGGTGCCCTTCTGGCACAAACACTTCAGTCGGTGCCCTTCTGGCACAAACATTTCAGTCGGTGCCCTTCTGGCACAAACACTTCAGTCGGTGCCCTTCTGGCACAAACACTTCAGTCGGTGCCCTTCTGGCACAAACACTTCAGTCGGTGCCCTTCTGGCACAGACATTTCAGACTGTGCCCTTCTGGCACAAACACTTCAGTCGGTGCCCTTCTGGCACAAACACTTCAGTCGGTGCCCTTCTGGCACAAACACTTCAGTCGGTGCCCTTCTGGCACAAACACTTCAGTCGGTGCCCTTCTGGCACAAACACTTCAGTCGGTGCCCTTCTGGCACAAACACTTCAGTCGGTGCCCTTCTGGCACAAACATTTCAGTCGGTGCCCTTCTGGCACAAACACTTCAGTCGGTGCCCTTCTGGCACAAACACTTCAGTCGGTGCCCTTCTGGCACAAACACTTCAGTCGGTGCCCTTCTGGCACAAACACTTCAGTCGGTGCCCTTCTGGCACAAACACTTCAGTCGGTGCCCTTCTGGCACAAACACTTCAGTCGGTGCCCTTCTGGCACAAACACTTCAGTCGGTGCCCTTCTGGCACAAACACTTCAGTCGGTGCCCTTCTGGCACAAACACTTCAGTCGGTGCCCTTCTGGCACAAACACTTTAGTCGGTGCCCTTCTGGCACAAACATCTTCAGTCGGTGCCCTTCTGGCACAAACATTTCAGTCGGTGCCCTTCTGGCACAAACACTTCAGTCGGTGCCCTTCTGGCACAAACACTTCAGTCGGTGCCCTTCTGGCACAAACACTTCAGTCGGTGCCCTTCTGGCACAAACACTTCAGTCGGTGCCCTTCTGGCACAAACTTCAGTCGGTGCCCTTCTGGCACAAACATTTCAGTCGGTGCCCTTCTGGCACAAACACTTCAGTCGGTGCCCTTCTGGCACAAACACTTCAGTCGGTGCCCTTCTGGCACAAACACTTCAGTCGGTGCCCTTCTGGCACAAACACTTCAGTCGGTGCCCTTCTGGCACAAACACTTTAGAAGACGACCTTCTGGCACAAACACTTTAGAAGACGACCTTCTGGCACAAACACTTTAGAAGACGACCTTCTGGCACAAACACTTTAGAAGACGACCTTCTGGCACAAACACTTTAGAAGACGACCTTCTGGCACAAACACTTCAGCTCTCTCTCTGATGGACTTGAGCCCAGGAGAGAACCCATGGAACTTCCAAGGACGGGGCCCTTGGGGAGGACCCATGGAACTACTAAGGAGTGGGCCCTGGGGATGACCCACATGGTGTAGGTCTGAGGAGGCCCTGCTCCCTAACTGCCATACAACTCTGCAGTGCTCGGCTTCCTGACCAAGCTCCCCCTCCTTCTGGAGGGCTCAGAAAACTATTTTCTCTTCTTCCCCCTCTCATTAGGTAGACATGGCCATCCGTCAGTCTTTTTGTCCTGTCCTGCCCCCTCATTGGCTCTAAAAGTTTGCCAGTATAATTGGGAGGAACCTCTTGCATCATCCTCCCACAAGCCATTGTTTTGCCTTGCTCCCTTCTGATTAGCTGATTTACAAGTTGTGGATCACCAAGATGGCAGTCCTTTTCTTCAATGGAGCCCTGGTGCTCCCAGTCTTTATTTTATTTATTTCAGTAGTGCACCCTTTACTGTGCTGGTCCCTGGGATGATAGGCACAATGGCACCCAACTCTCCGGTGGTGGAAGGGAGCAGGTCTAACTCCCATTCTTCCAGCTGGGAACTCTGTTCTCTGCCCCCCCCACCCCATAGCTGGCAGTCTCCTGTGTGTGGCAGGGAGCCATTGCCCACTTAAAGGCACAGCATGCCAATGTTCCATTCTCTCTTCTTCTTCCTCACCCCAGTGTCTCTATGGCCCCTGATACTGCCTGAAGTCCCCAGGGCCGGAGCACACTGAGGAGATGCTGTAGCAGCCGCCGATGTGGCTCGTTGGACTCCTGCTGATAGACAGGTGCTTCCAGCACCGAAAAAAAGACATTCAAGTCACTATGATGGCTCATACGTACACACATTGCAGTGGTTTTCCTGTGCTCCTCCTCCTCCAGTCCCCGTTCCAGCTTCAGTCCAGGGCCAGAGTGAGCAAGAAGACAGGCAGAAAAGTTTGGATGCATGCCGGAGGAATTCCAGGTGAGCCTCCCGGGGGGGGTTAAATATGCATCCTGAGGAAATAAATACATTTCTTACGATCAGTTGTTGACCGTTTTTTAGTTTGTTTTGTTTTTTACTGTTCCACAACATGCTAAGGCATGGGATTTAGCAAAAATGGTACACGCTGGCTCCATGGTGCCGAGAGAGGGAAGATCACTCGGCACACTGGTGACCCGGGTTCATGCCCTGAGCCCGGGCACCAGGAATGGAATTCGTCAGGGAAGGGTTTCACAAGCGTCCAATGGACACTTCCCTCCCAGGGGTGGGATAAGCCTGGGCTCCTGCAGGTGGGTTGGATGATGAGCTTGGAGGGCATGAGGCCTTGACATGCCATCCTGTGCGTCTCCACCTCAGGATGCCATCCTTACGGCTAGTACATGGGGTGGGCCAAAGAAAAATGGAAAAGGGCTCCCTGTCAGCCAGAGGATGAACACCCGGTCCGCACCATTGAGAAGCCCCGGACAGCCCGGACCGACCCAGCAGCAGACTCCTGGGATATGTAGCTCACTTACAGGCACTTCCCCCTTGGAGGAGAAGGACCCTCCCAATACAGGGGAAAAGTTGGGTTACCCAGGTAAGGGGCTGTGAGACAGGGTCAGGAGATGGTGGTGTGGGGGTATGAGGATGATGGCATTCCGAAAGAGTGGCCAGCAGGGATGTGAGGGGAAGTGCATAAAGAGAAAATACAAAAAAGAAATGGTACCATGGGGCATGCCTAGAGGAATCTGACTTGCTAGTTAAAACACTATATATAGAAAACATCAAGACACACATGTATGGTAGACATTTTCATCCAGGATCTAACAACTACCCCTTTGTTTATCATTTGCTCCACACTGTTGCTCAAGCCACCTACGTTTGTGGAGAGCCTGTCCATTTGCATTCTTGTCACACTGTATGTATAACCTGTACCTTGTATTTGCCTATTACCCAGGCAATTTGTATCTTGCCTGTTGTACTGCTTTTTTACTGTATGACATTTCTGTACCTATGTATTTATTTTTTTGCCCTTGCCCCTGGCAATTTTGTTACTGGTTTCTATTTTGTACCAATGTACTTGTGCTGTTCTACTGTAATCTGATTTGACACTATGCATTTGATGTAATGTACTTCCTTTACCTCACCCTCCCCTTGGTCGCACCTGGAAAAGAGCCTCTGCTCAGTGTGCCTCTCCCAGTTACCAACTTTTAAATAAAATAAAAAAGATAGATGTCCCCAAATTACTGCTGGGTGACACCACCTCTCTGCCTGACTTATCTAAACCTCTCCAGGACTGGACACTTCTGGCCCTTCTAGAGGTAAAGCGTCTACTGCTTACACATTGGCGCAATATGGCCCTCCCCCACTCGGAAGACCTGGCACGCAGCACTAGCCCACCTGTCCATCTTTGAATGGCTATGACATGTGCAAGGGGAAAGCCTGCTATACTACCTATCCAAATGTGAGCCATACCCCACCTGTAAATCCACCCTTCAGATATAGTTCTCACAGGTACTTCAATATGGCTATTGACCTGTCACTATCTACCTATAGAAGGTGTAAGCATCTGATCACTCTGTTATAATCTATTACTG
Organism: Neoceratodus forsteri; assembly: GCA_016271365.2. Classification (NCBI taxonomy): domain Eukaryota; kingdom Metazoa; phylum Chordata; order Ceratodontiformes; family Ceratodontidae; genus Neoceratodus; species Neoceratodus forsteri. Next base: position 721,503,967 of record CM028131.1, on the reverse strand, counting down.
TATATTTGATATGATCAGTTCTACATTGTTGCTATGTACCTATATATGACCATAAATGTTCTGGCACTGTACATGTGTAGTTGATCATGTATGTTTGGTAAAGTATCCTGCCATATTATCCTTTGAATCTTATACAATAAAAAAAATAGATGTGCTGAAAAAATCCCTACAGTATATACTGTACAGTCATTAAACTGACAGCAAAAAAACATTGTTGTGATGAATTTTATTTGGCCATCCTGTGAATTTCAGTACACAAGCTTTTGTGCCTACACATGAGAAGAGCCAAAAAAAGGATTTCATTTTGCTGTAAAATTCCCCTTTTATGCAGCGCCCCTTCCAACTCTTTTGAGGTGGATGTTCAAAAGGACCTGGACTTTGTATTCAATTTTAAAACTCGCCAACTATGTTTTAAAGTTGTTGTTTTTTTGGTCAGGGAAGTAAATGGATTTACAAAGTCTAAAATAAGATCATACGACCACTAGAAAGTAAACACTTTGGGCAGTGTCGATGTGAAGCCTGAGTAGGCATTTGATCTTCCTAAAGATGGTATTTAAAACTGAAGTGGAGAGTTTGAAAATAGTATACAAAGTGTGTGTCCTTTGGAAAAGCCTGTTCAAGGGTTGGATTTTCAGAGGTCAGGGGGCTTATGGTAAAAGTGCCAAAATCATTAACTGGAATAGAGGGCTACATTTTCATGTCATTTTAATGTATTCTGATTTTAGTATATGTGTTTGAAACAATTATTGTATTACTATTGTATAATATGTGGTTCAGTGATATTGTGTATGGATTTCCATACGCTCAAAATCCTTGGTGAAAGTTGTATGCAGTTCAAAGGTCATAAAATATTGATGTGAATGGATATCCCCTGTTAAGCCCCCATGTTGATGTAATTAAGCCCCCCAAAATGGGCTTACCTGTAGAGGGGCCAGGGAAAAAGAGCATGAATGGAGAGATGGGGAACAAAGGAGAGAGGACTGAGAGGAGGGGAACCGAGAGCTGGGACAAAAAGACAAACAAACTGGGACCAAGAGAAAAGGCAGCTACAAGGACTGCCTGCTAAGTTGTAGGCTCTCTGACTACCCCTCCCCCCTCCAAAAAGCAAGAGCAGAAGGAAGACTGCCTGCTGGGTTGTAGGCTCTCTGGCTACCCCTCCCCCGAGATGGCAAGGGAGAAGGAAGGCTGCAGCTGCTGCAGGGAAGGAGAGCAGGAGGCTTCCCTAAGGAGACTGGACTGACTGGACTGGAAGGGACAGTTAAAGTGAGCCTCGGCCTTTTGGGGACTGCTCCATGCAGGAGCCCTTGATTTCTAGCAAGGGGAGAGCCCTGGAAGCTGGGCGGCCACTAGCCCAGGTCTGGCTGAGGGGAAGCTGATCTGCCTTGTGTCTTCAATGTGAATCTGCTGCTGCAGTAGAGACCAGAGAGATAGAAGGACAAACAGGCCTGCCTGGTGAATGCTGTTTACAAAGGCCCTTGAGCAAAGCTGGAAAGGCTAAGCAGGTGAAGAACAGTGCCTCCTCCACCCTTCATGCATATCCTTGAATCAGGGAAACCATCATCCTTCTGGGGAAGCCATGAGTACCCCAAGCTGCAGCTCTGGGGATTCTTTGTTTGCATCAGCAAGAAGGGTTGGGGAAGACCCCCAACCCCAATGACAGACTGATTTTTCCTGAACCTGTGTTGCACTGCAAGGGCCCCAACAAGAGACTGCAGGCCTGTAACAGAGAACAGTGAGGTACCCACCATCTGGGATTGTTCTGGGTGCACCCAGGGAAGGGGGGAGAGCTCATAATGGGTTGTGGGCCTGATTTTATGGAGGCTCAAGGGAGTAGCCCTCACTTCCTTTTCTTATATCATTTTAAATAAAGAGGGATTATGGTTTGCCACCTTATATAAGTGTTTGTGCTTTGTTACCATTATTGTGAGGTGGGAGTGTTGATCTAATTGTGCCAGATGGGTCAGTCACTAAGAAGATATATCATTCTTCCTCAGGGGTGGTAACCTTTCTTGCCCACAGGAGGCCATACTATTGCCCCAGGTGGAGGCACCAAGTCATCACTAGAGCTCCGGCCAGGACTCAGGCCTGGCCCCTTTGGGAGGTACATTGAGGACCCTGAGGGCTCCAGGGCAGCCCAGGTGAGTGAGACAAGAGGGGCTGTTACACTGGCATAATTTATCTTTAATACAGTTACTCACTATGAACAGTGAAAGGTAGGTGGGAGAGGAGCAGATGGGTGCTGCTTTCTTCTGTATATAAACTCAAATTTTCACTTTTGACACACAGTAAAACCATATTCTATACAAATAAAACATGGACAGCCATGCCTAATTCGGCTAGTGTTTCTCGGGGTTGAGATGACATCATGGAGCTCTTGAGCTTTGCTATTGAGGTCCATATGATGTCATCTCAGCCTCACATCGGAAACCCTGCCTCGTTGTATATAGTTGCCTAAGCATTTTTCTCTATATTATGCAGAACACCATTGAAAATTAGATATTTTTGCTCAGTGGCTTTGTATACCTCATGGTGTAAATAAAAAGTTGCTTACTTACAGTGCCTTACTTACATTTTGGAACTGTGTGGAAATATAATACAGAATCATATTTATGGGTCTTTTCTCTGACACAACTGCACCGGTTCTGGCCCATACAAGCATAACTGTGATTCAAGGAGAGAGACTACTGTAATTGTTTCTGCTAAAATGTTTATCATTACAAGAGCATTTTTGTTTTAATGATTTAGTGAAGTAGAAGTGCTATAGTCTTTCTTTAGCAGGATCATACAGTAGATGTTTAGCATAGTGTGACAGTCATGTCCAATCGGTGTACGATTAATGAATTTATTTGAGCACCAGATGATTTCATGTCACACTCACACCTGTCCTCCGCAGACTGCACTGGTTGCTGGTAAGGTGGAGGATTGCCTGCAAGGTTGGCTTACTGACCTATAAAGCCCAGCACAGGGGTATTATGTAATTTGAGCAAAAAATAAGAGTGAAAGCAATTTCAGTGAGGGCATTTTGGCGACTGCAAGTACAGAGCCCGTACATATGGGTGAGTGCTGAAACAGTGACAAATGCTTTTCCCCCTTCCCAAGGTGCTACAATCTTGGAGTTGGTTATTATAGTAAGGGGGTGTGGGGACAAAGCCACACAACAAAGGGGGGGGGTTCAAATTGTCGCCGTTTTGGAGCTCCCCCATATATATGGGCGCTGTACCTGTGGTCACTGAAATGCCCTCACTAAAATTTCTTTTGTTCTTTTTTTTTCACCCAAATCACATGGTACCCTGCACAGGAGGGGACCAGCATACCTGCAAGACTTCCTGGTTCCCCATCACCTGTCTTGGGCTCTCCGTTCCTCCGAGGGTTGCCTTCTTGTGGTTCCCAGGGCCAGGTTTGCTGCATTCGGGGTACTGTGCATTCTCAGTTGCAACACTGATCCTGTGGAACTCCCTGCTGAGACAACTGAGGGAGGCATCCTCAGTGGAAACCTTTAAAAAAGGCTTTAAAATGTTTTTATTCAACCATTCATTTGCTTTGAGCTGAAGATTAATGAATGAATTGACTGCTGTTTTGTTATTATGTTTTATTGTGGAATGTTTTAATGAATGACAGAACTGTTTTGATCTCTGCATTGTGCTTTGAGTTGTGTAATCAGTCTTGTATGGATTGTTTTAAATACTGTTAAGTGCTCCGAGCTTCCAGGAAGGGGTGCTATATAAATCAAGTTTCTGTCTTTCTGTCTTTCTGTCTGTCTGTCTGTCTGTCTGTCTGTCTGTCTGTCTATCTATCTATCTATCTATCTATCTATCTATCTATCTATCTATCTATCTATCTATCTATCTATCTATCTATCTATCTATCGGTGAATCAATGACCTCAATACTCACTGCCAGGATTTCTTTGTTAAAAACACCTTTAGATCTGACAGCACACGTTACATACCTTGGGTTTTCAAGTGAGATACAGTGGGATAATGTCATGCATGTACACAACCAATTACTTGCTTTTGTATTTTAACAGGATCACAGGGGAAAGTTTCAGGGAAAATGAAACATAAAAACATAGACTTTGATGGCAGATAAGGACCACTAGGCCCACCTAGTCTGCCCATTTCCCTACCTACTGGATAAGCTGCAGATTCCAGTTAACCAATAGCCTATTTCTTCCAACCACCCACAAGAATAGCCTTATGTCTGTCCCATGCAGTCTTCAATTCTCCCACAATTTTAGACCCCAGAACCTCCTCAGGATGGCAGTTCCATTCGTCCACCACCCTCTCTGTGAAAAAATACTTCCTCACATTGCCCCTGAGCCGTCCCCCCGATCTTCAAATTGTGTCCCCTTGTTCTTGCACATCTCTTTTTCTGAAAGATGCTACCCTCTTGGACTTTGTTGATTCCACTGAGGTACTTAAAAGTTTCAATTATGTTCCCCCTCCCCGTCCTTTCCTCAAGGGTATAGATATTAAGCTCCTTTAGTTTCTCCTCGTATGGTTTCTCTTGCAGACCCTGCACCAATTTTGTTGCCCTCCTCTGGACTGCCTCCATCCTGTCTGTGTCCTTGCGGAGATGGGGTGTCCAGAGTTGGACACAGTACTCCAGATGGGGTCTCACCAACTGTCTGTACAGAGGGACAAAAACTTCCTGTTTTCTGCTGGTGATGCCTCTCCCTATACATCCCAGTATCCCCCAGCCCTCCCTACTGCCTTCTCACATTGCTTGCTAACCTTAAGTTCATCTAACATGACTACCCCCAGGTCCTTTTCCATTTTTGTTATTACTACCTCCACCCCCATTGTGTACTCTTCCCCTGTGTTTTTGTTTCCCAGGTGCATTATTTTACACTTCTTTGCATTGAATCCAAGCTGCCATACTTCTGACCATTCCTCCAACCTTGCCAAGTCCCTTCTCTTCCTTTCCACTCCCCCCTTGTGTATCAATCCTGATGCAGATCTTTGTGTCATCTGCAAAGAGGCATGCTTTTCCTTCCAGTCCCTCTGCAATGTCACTTATAAAGACATTAAAAAGGACCGGACCCAGTACTGAACCCTGCGGTAACCCACTAGTAATCCCTCTTTCTTCAGAGTGGACTCCATTTACTATTACCTTCTGTGTCCTGTTGTCCAGCCAATATTTTACCCAGGCTACCACCTTGAGACCTACTCCCAAGCTGGCTAATTTGTTCATTAATCTTTTGTGAGGGACTGTGTCAAATGCCTTGCTAAAGTCTAGGTAGGCCATGTCCACATCCCCTCCCTGGTCTACTATTTTGGTCACCCAGTCAAAGAAATTGATTAGATTCATCTGACATGACCTTCCCACTGTGAATCCATGCTGCCTTAAGTCCTGTGCCCCACTGGCCTCTATGTACTCAACAATTCTTTCCTTCAGAAGTGATTCCATCATTTCCATACCACAGAGGTCAAACTGACAGGTCTGTAATTTCCTGCCTCTGCCTTGCTCCCACTTTTGTGGAGGAGAATCACATCCGCCCTTCTCCAGTCCTCAGGTACCACACCATCCTCCCATGATTTGTTAAAAAGGGTAGTCAGCGGTGTCACTAGTTCTCCCCTTAATTCTTTTAGAATTCTGGGGTGAATGCCGTCAGGCCTCATTGCTTTGTCCACCTTCAGTTTTAGGAGTTCTTTCAGAACCCTTTCTTCTGTGAAAGGACTGGGTTTGACCCCACTATCCAGAGTGCTTATGTTAATTGGATTAGGTATCTCCCCCTCCTCTTCTTTTGTGAATACTGAGCAGAAGTACTTGTTCAGTATCTTTGCTTTTTCACTGTCCCTCTCTGCTCACCCACTGTCCATTCTATGCAGCCTCACTATCCCTCCCTTTGTCTTTCTACACTCCCTAATGTACCTATAAAAGGTTTTATCCCTCTTCTTGACCAAGTTGGCTATCTTTTCCTCAGTTTGGGCCTTTGCTATTCTGACTGCCTTCCCTGCTTCCTTCTATGTTAACTGGTACAGTTCTCTGTCCTGCTCCTTCTGTGTTTCCTTATACTTCCTAAATGCTATCTTTTTCTCCCTAACCTTCCCTGCCACCTCTTTTGAGAACCATAGTGGCTTTTTCTTTTGTTTTGATTTGTTTATTTGCTTCACACAAAGGCTTTTTGCCTCTGTAATGGCAGTTTTGATGTTTCCCATTGTTGCTCCACCCCTCCTTCTTGTCTGTTTGCTAGTGCTTTTCTAAGGCACTCTCCCATTTGGACAAAGTCAGCCGACCTAAAGTCCAGTACCCTCACTTTTGTATGGCTTGACTCGGCAGCTGAGTTTATCATGAACCACACTGTTTGGTGGTCACTTGTTCCCAGATGGCTACCCACTTCTAGATCTAAGATCCTCTCACTTCCCCCATTTGAGAGTACCAGGTCTAAGATTGCTCCATCCCAAGTGGGTTCCAACACTAGCTGTCTGAGGCATGCCACCTGTAGGGCATCGAGAATGGCCCAGCTCTTAGATGTGGCTGCAGCAAAGGTGCTCCAGTTAACATCTGGCTTATTCAGGTCCCCTATCAACAATATCTCCCCTTTATCTGCATCCTAAGGATGCCTTCTATCATATCCTCATCCATCCCCTCCCCCTGAGATGGGGGTCTGTATGCAACCCCTGTGCAGATTGTGGTGCCATTTCCAGTCTCTAAGGTGACCCACAGTGCCTCCTCTCCTCCCGGTTTACTCTTTTGTTCTGTTGCTTTTATTCCTTCCCTTACATAGAGAGCTACTCCTCCACCTCATCTACCCTCCCTGTCTCTCCTATAGGTTGTGTACCCTGGTATGTTAACATCCCAGTCAAGGTTCTCTGTGTACCATGTTTCTGTGACTGCCACAATATCCAGGCATCCCTCTTCCATCAAGGCCACCAGTTCAGGGAGCTTGTTGCCCAGACTATGGGTAGTTGTACTCATTACCCTCCATTTCTTGATGGCCTTACCCCTTTTTGCCCCATCCCTGTCCTTACTGCCTTTGTCATTTTCTCCATTTACCCCTACCCTTCTCCCTATCGACATCTCTATCTTGGTGTTTACCTCACTAACTACCCTGATATTTTTTGGGGGGGCCAGGATTTCCCTGCTCCTTTCCAGTGCCTCCCCCCTTGGCTAGTTTAAATGCTTGCCAATGAAGCATTTAAACCTATCACCAAGAATCTTGGTTGCCCTCCTGGACAGATGCAGACCATCATGCCAGTATAGGCCTGTATCACTCCAAGTCGACCCCCAGTCCTCAGTGAAGCCAACCCCCTGAGCTCTGCACTAGTTTTCCAATCACTGATCAAATCCCTTGGTATGAAGCACCCTATCCTCACCCATGCCATAGACTAGCAGCACTTCCGAGAAGGTTACCGTGCATGCTACTTGTCTAAGGCCCCTCCCCAACTTCACAAACTCCTCCTGCTCTGTTCTGATCCCTTTCCCAGGCAGGTCATGTGTCCCTAGGTGGACAATGACAACCAGCTTCCTCCCCCATGCAGTTGATCCCGCAATCCTGAGGATTTACTCCCTGTCTCTCCAAGCCATGGTGCCTGGCAGGCATCTTACCTCCTTCTCCCCTTCCTCCCCCAGTTCTACCCTCCTAACAATGAAGTCCCCCACAAGGAGTTGTTTCCTTCCCCTGTGAGGTCCCATGCCACCCTCCTGCCCAAACCAAACAATGTTTAGATAAACTAGTTTTATTAACACCCCTAAACAAAACAGGAAATGAACATATGCATGTTCAGCCTGCACAATACCCACCAGGTATTTCAGGAAGTAACTCTAATATTGCATGTAGAAAGTCTCATAGTACAAGTCCCAGTTTCTGAAGAGTATTTGAAGATCCATTTGGTGTTTTACAGCTTCATACTTTTTCTCAGTAAGAGCTTGTCTTGTTTTAGTTTGAAAGTTCAAATGCCTGAGTCCGTGATTGTTGGGAAATGATTGTTGTACGTAATGCTAGCCTTTACAAACTTTTGGCTGTACACATACAACATTAAAGCAAGCTACTAACAAATATACCAATTTTTGATTGGACAAAGACATAGCCTAGACTTTATATCTATTTGCAAATTAAATTTCAGGTGTGAACAGAAATAAGACGTCGCTGAAAAGTACATATTGGCCATGTATCAAAATTTCACATCAGCAGGCGGCACTAAGGTCCAGTGGTTAATGCATTGCCTGTAGCTTGAGAACTGGAAGATCACAGGTTCAAACCTCATCAGAGCCAAATGCTCACTGTGTCACTTTGGGCAAATCACTGCTCCAGTCCACCCAGCCATGGAAATATAGTAGGTAGCAACAGAACCCCACTGGAAATGAGATGTTGTATCTTAGTTGGGCTATCCTGGGTAAACAAATTGTAAACTAAATGGTCACATTTTAAATCTTCCTTTTTATAGCCCAAACACCTCTTTAAGTAGTAATGATCCATTTTGTCAGTACAGTAGCTTGCTGTAGTCCATGTGTTAATACCAAAGTGATGCACTTCCCAGGGGATTAAATGCATTCAGCATTCACCCCTGCAATGTGCAACAGTGTAGTATTTCTGTACACAGTATTGTGGCATATTGATTACTTAATTACAGAATTACAGATTACAAAAACAAATATTGTGGTGCAGATATTTCAACCATCATGAGCTGAATGCAGCATGCACCATCAATCAACTCCTCCATATCACAAAAGCGAGCATGGAAGCCCCCCTATATACTAGGGCTCCCAGCCCCCCCCCCAACCAATCTTGGAACCTATTACCAATCTGTTGCCCAGCTGTGATCAGTCTGAAAAGCACTAGGGAGTGTCTGTTAGGCTCTTTCTTGGCTTCCACCTCTGATTTCTCAGTGAATTATTGAATGAAGGACTGACATCCAATATCTTCATATCTTTGTGCTCAGGAGTTGTTTGCCAACAGTAGTGATACATTGAGCTCCCTGGTGAATTTTGACATTCCTTAAAAGTGAATCCCTTGTGTTCATCAGCTCCAGCACCTTCAGTTCACTGGAACACATTTGGGCTTCTTTCATCCTGCTCTGGGTCATACTTTCTACTGTGTACTGATGCCATCATTGGGTCTCTGAGGCATCTGAATTGATCATTGATGTTGATTTTGTAGTCGGACCAGATTTAGATACTGAGCTTCTCAGTATGTATCTTCTGCTTTTCACAGGCTAGTACAGATAATCTGAACATAATGTAATGGCAGTACAACTTCATAGGTTCTCCTGTACACCTCTGCAACATTTATTCTTGTTGTGCTACCTTTCCTTGTTTCAGCCTCATTGCATCTGGCTTTCTCACATACCATTTAGCCATTCTTTATTGGTGGGTCCTGTTGAGTTACCCAGGTCCCCAGACTTACAGTATGTCTTTTCCTTTTACACATTACTTAGGCTTGGTTTGCTAGGTAATGGCATTGTGTTTCCATAAGACAGTACTCGCCCTTGTGCTCAGTTCCTGGCTGGAACTCTCCTCTAGGCTACATTTGTGCTGCTCCTCCCCACTCTGAAATTCATTCTCCCTTCTTTGCTTCTCCTGCTGGGAGTTTTCAAAGACAGGCACTAGTCAACAAACCAGCAAAGTCAGTGTTCTGGATAATAGAAACACAAAAGCTTGCTCTAAAACTGCTTCTGTCTCTGACTGTGGTATCATAATTTACCCTGTGACTACAGACAATGTACTTTTAGAGTCAAGACCCTTCTCAGTAAAGGCTTTTGATTTGTTTTAGGAGCAAATAACAATATATGCTACTATGGCCTCTTCACCTTAATGGCATAACTGCCATTTGAACAAGTACTACACAGACTTAATGGTGGCAAAAAATTCTAGAAAATCAGACTCCTCCAATATTCCAGGACATATTTACCATCAAGGACTGTTCACATGCCACAAGATCTACAGGCTCCCTATATTTCTCTGGTTGAACATTTAGCATATTGTCAGCTATCCCCACAGCATAGCTTTTACAAGAGTTTCTGAAACCAGCTCCAAGACTGTTCCATTACTGGACTGGACATGGCCATGGATCTGTAGCTTGGCCATGGGTTACGAGGTAAGGGATGGGGAGGAGGGTGAGTGTAAAGGTTGAAAAAAAAATTAAAAATTGTGCATTGGGGCAGTATTTGTGGATCTATCCAAGGTGTTTGATACTGTGGACTATTCAATACTGCTGAATGTCCTGGAAGGTAAGGAAAATGAGGAGGAAGCATTAAAGTGGTTTCGCTCATACTTATATGAATGAAATCAAACAGTTGGTGTTCATGGTAGGTTGTTTGGAACCAGTGAGGTGAGTAGGGGAGTTCCCCAAGGTTCAATCTTGGGGCCTCTCTTTATTGCCTTTATTGATGAATTACCTAGGATTTATATGACTAGTAAAATTAAATTAGATGCAGATGATACTGGTCTGCTGTGTTCAGCTGAAGAACATAAAGACATACAAAATGTCTTACAACAGGAATTTTTCATGTTGGAGAAGCGGTTTAGCCAAAATAAATTAATCATGAACACAAAGAAAATAAATACAATGCTGTTTTATTATGAAAAAAATAACAAAGGTGAAGGGCCAATGGACATAATTATAAAAACAGAAAATGATAAACAGCTTACCCAGGTTGAATCATGTAAGTATTTAGGACTATTGATCGACTCCCAATTAAATTTTGATCCCCTTATTGATCAACTATGCACCAAGGTCTCGCAGAAATTGGGGACACTGGGAAAGCATAGAAATTGCATGACCCATGAAACCAGAGAAAAATTGGTTAAATCTGTTACTTTTCATTAATTGATTAGGGAAATATGTTGTACTCAAACACTAGTAAATACAACCTGCAAAAACTGGACAGGTTACAATGCAAATCAGCCAGATTTGTACTAGGTGTTAAGGGCCCTTATATTATTTATCATCATTGTGATTTACTTTCTCAGTTGAATTGGGTACCATTTAGTACTAGAAGGGACTGAATTCTGAATAATTTCCTTTATAAATGCCTCCAAGGGTCCATTCCCGTATATTTACAAGAAAAATTGGTTTCAAATAAGTCATGTTAAACATTACGTGATGTTAGAGGGAGAGGCCTAAAGGTTCCACTTATAGAAATAAGATTTGTCAAATTGAGATTTGACTACATCGCTTCTTTCACATGGAATTCCCTGCCCCCAGGGCATGAAATATGCCAACTTACCAAACATTTAAATCTGCACTTCAGAATTTTTACTCTTTTAAGTGTACTTGTTATAATTGATTATATTTAATGTGGTGTCTATTTTATGGATTGTAATTGTATCATTGTATTTGTATGTTATTGTTGAGTGTTGTAACTTTGTAAACAGGACAGCCCTGAAAACAGGCTTGCCTAGTGCCTTATCCTGATGGAATATACAAATAAATGAAAAAAAAATGATTATGAACAGCCCATTTCCATCCTTTTGTGACTTTGGAACCCAAAGTAACATAGTTGTTTGCAATAATGCATACTGTATGTATTATATAAATACTTCTGCCACATTAATGAAGCAAGATACATGATTTTTCCACTTGTGCTGATTAACATAAGGCATAATTGTTATATGCCCCATGCTGGTTTGAGGCATCTAAAAATTCAACCCCACATGGTGTGATCCAAGTCCAGTGTGTACTGCATGCTTTTGTGTTACAGGAAGGCCCCATTTTCCAAACTTTTCTGTGGATACATGCAGCCACTGATTTGGGTAAGCAGCAAAGCATATGAAGCAGAACATTCTTTTTCTCCCCAAATGTTTCTACCTAACAACCATGGGAGGAGTTAAGAATGGTTGCATAAGCAGTATTTCTGTTAAAATAAATTTGGAGTAGCCAAAGCCAAGGATCCAGGGCACTCACGCTATAGTTACTTTCAGATGGTGCAATGTATTTATTAGGGCCAGAATTCATATTCAGTCTACTTTGCTTCTTAATTACTTTTTAATGAATGACTGTATTACTGTGTCTGTTTATTGTTAATGAAATATGTTGATTTATATTAAATTCTGTGATGGCAAGTGTGTCAATCAATACATTCTAAAACTGGATCAAAATATTCAATCTAATTGCAAAAAAATGGTTCACCTGTGTGATATCAAAACATACTGTCCTCACTTCATAGACATTGATTTTCCTCTCTTAATAATGCTATACTCAGACAACTCTGAAGCTGCCAAAATCTTTTCTTAGCTCAGTTAGCCCACCCCATAGAGTCAGAGACCAATTGTTCTACATCATTTTAATCCAGAAGGCTAAAAGTTCCTGTGGAAGAGAATCCTTTCTCTACCTCACTCTGTGATCAAGGAATGCTTTCCAATAAAGCTAAAGCTCTGTAATTTAAGGCTGCTTTAACAATTCAAAAAAGAGACAGGTCTCTCCTTTTTCTAAAATATGTTCCTGCTTTGATACTTGCCATGAACTAATGTTCTGGATTTGCCATAAGGACAAGCAAACTAGGCAGCTGCCTAGGGATGATGATTGTAAGGGATACCACATTAGTAAATGAAATAAATATTAAAAAAAAATCAATGAACAAATTTTTTGTTTTTCTTTTACCACCCCGTCATCTCTGCTGTACGTACACCATTGTTGCCTTTAGTATCGTCATGCTGCACCATAGAATGCAAAAAGGTTAATGAGAAATTGGCTGCAGTGTATAAACATAAACAGCTTCTTTCCTCAGACTGCCATTTAATGACTGCTAAAAACTGTCTCCTCCCATTACTTGACTTCAGGTCTTTTAATGACTCAAAGGCTGCTGCTAAAGATTTGATTCATCTTTCTGCAGTTTACAATGGTATCTGTCAGTTTCCATTGTCTGCCACATTGCATACTTATCATTGCAACCTATACTCTGTTCTTAGTTGTTTTACCTGGAAACATGGTGTAAATTCAGTGTGTGCTGCTTAATTGACAAGGATCTGTGTAACCCTGACTCCTCTCCCCTTGTGCAGTTTTTTACAACCAAAGATTTGCACTGATGCTTGAGGTCCTCAAACCAAAATCCTGTGTCTGTTCTTGTGGGCTGTCATGTTTCACATTGTAGGCTCTCATCTTCCACATTAGATGGGTAAGACTGGACAAACATGATGGACCAAGGGGTCTTTTTTGGTCAGCAACTTATATGCTTCTGTGTTTCTGTGTAAGCATGAACATGAGTCATAGGGCCTTCTCTTGTGCTGCCCTTAGTTTGTGGAATTGCTTTCACAGCCTTCTGCAGTCTGTCATGTCTCCCCATCAAGTTATCTGAGAATTATTTCCTTGACTGCTCTACTTGTCCTTGTTAATTCACATGTATGTACTTCCTAAGTATACATCCATGTCATTCTTTTTGCTGTGCCCTGTGGCCCATGTCATCTCTGAAATAGGGACTTGGCCAAGTGCACTTGCCTGGTAAACAAATGAATAAGTAAATGCTGAGATGAGTCCAGCCACTGACCAGATAAACAATAGACTCCAGACCACCATAAGCAGTTACTGAGCCTGCCTTGAGGCTGTGTAGCCAAACTGTGTCCACTGAGTACCATCCCAGCAGTTTACAACAGTATGATTGCTCATCACTTCAGCTAGGGCCCAGCATCCACAATGACTGACTGACTGTATTTCATAGATCTGAGCAAAGGTTGGAAGCAATGATCAGTGGAGTGCAGGCAAATTAAAAACATAAAAAATAATATCAATTTTTTGGCCCCTGAGGCATGGGGATGAGTCCAACAAAGTATATCTTACAGTGTCAGGGACTCAGGTAAGCACTTAGAGCAGCAGTTTAACTTTTTCCATGAGTGAATGAGGTCTAGTTCATGGAGGGGTGGGGATACAGGCTGGTTAAAAATAAATACATGGGGGATGCCAGTAGCAACTTTATGTAGGAATGCCACAGGGCCAACAGTGGCCCTGATCATGTTTGATTGTAATAGCCTATTTAGGATTACTGCATGTAGATCCTGTAGTTACCTATGTGTTCATGTCCTCTGTGTCATTAGACTGAAAAGTTGCCTCTTCACCAGGTGTACTTGTATCGAGATTATAATCTCAATGAGTCCCTCTCGCTCCCTAAATAAATGTTATCAAAGTTATGCTTAGACATGAATGTCTAGCACAAAAGACTAGGTTTGCTGGCAAAGGCACCTAGCTTCACCTGAGCTCTTTTCTTTTAGGTTGCTTGTAAGGACAGAGCAAAGAACCTTACCAGAACAAGGAAAAGGATTAAGGCTTTTTTTCACTAGGCAGATTTACTCAGTGGTATGTGTGGTTCATAGCTCAGTGCTTGCGCTGTGTGCAGTAGAGCTGAATGATGTAAGTTGTGCTTAGAAACATAGGCCAGACTAGTAGGTGGGAAAATGCCTGCAAGGTATAATTTGTATGAAATGATTAGTGCTAAGATACTTCCACATGGACATGAGCAAGTCAATGATTGTAGTATATATGAGCTGGATAGTATATGTATAGTGCTTAGATGCTTTGACTGAGGAGTAACTTATAAAGACTTGATGCTTTGGTCTTTCTCTGTATTCCACCTTAGGAAGGCTGCTTGTCGAGTAGGATGAGACCCCCAAAAAGAAATAATAATTGCAGGTACAATTACCTCCTCCAACTCTGGACAGTGTGGCTCGTAGCACACAGGAGAGGAAAACCCCCCTTGGGGGGAACCTCTGAGGACCCATGGATACTGACCAACCCATCCTTCAGGGCATACTAAGGGAGAGTAATCCTGAATGAGCAATATACATAATATAGGCTAGTCCGAAACCCCTAGAGAGGAAGATCCAAAGGTTGAAAAGAGCAATGGAATCCAGTACTGATGATGAATCGACAGTGAAGATGGTAGCATATCTGGAGCAATTCCCAAGCCGAGCTGTCAATGTCCAGGGTAAACTATCGATAGAAGGTCATCCAAAATCTAGGTGAAAGCACAGGTAATCTTGAAGTAGCGGTCCGAGTTCCGTTATACAAGGTCATGAAACAGAGAGTCCTGGAAGGTGAGGTGAGGAAGCTGAAGAAGGTGGAGCAACTAAACCCCTGGGCCTGAGTGGGTGAACAGTAAATGGACATAAGGCCACAAGCCCAGAAACCTCCAACTTGTCCGGTGAAGCAAGTCCAGCAAGGGACAGGACCTCCCTGCCCCAAGCTGGGTGAGGGAGGAGTACAGTAGAATTAGAACTTCCAGGCCCCGATGCTGGGTGAGGTAGGTGTAGGGTACAAATAGTCGAACCTCCAGGCCCTGATGCTGGGTGAGGCAGGTGAGAGAAGAAGAAAGCTGAACTCCCAGGCCCCGATGTTGGGAGAGGCAGGTGCAGGCTAGGCCCCAGTGTGGCCAGCGGAATAGGCGGACCCCACGTAGGCAGGGTGGAAGGATATGGGGTGGCCAAGCCAGCCTCTATGAAGGCAAACAGGACCAGGGAACGCTGCCATGGAGGGCCACATGGTACAGCAGACATCCCAGGGCCCGAGGCCGAGGGAATGACAGCAGGCAAGAGCAAAGATTGTGTAAGCAAGAGTGGACATGTACGTAGGTCAGAAAACAGTGTAGCAACAGCCAGACTTGCACAGAGGGCTGCAATTGTAGTAGCATTGAAGTGGTAGGAACAGTGAATGGGCGTCAAGTCAGCCATGACGTTGGCCTGCCGATACGCAGGTAAGGCTCAGAACTATGACCTGCTGGCAGGCTACAGTGTGGGTAGTAACATGGGCCCACAGAGCTTCAGGCATAGCAGTCCAAGTGTCAGGACCTGGCAGGAATCACAACTGTGGTCCATGGAATGGACTAAGGATATCCATAGGTAGGAGAGATAGTTGAGTCTGATAGAAGGCCCAGAGCAATCATTGGACAAATAAATATAAGTCCTGCCAGGTCATGCCATACTCTGGTGCTTGCAAGCTCTAGCTCGGTAGATGCGGAGCGAGGCGGCATAAGGAAGCGCTGGGCTGGCTTAGAGGTTTGAACTGTAGAAATCAGGACCTCACAGGATTTGCAGTGGTTAGGGACTCTGATACTAAGAAATCAACTTGAGGAGAGCTCGAGCAGCAGATCTATGAAAAAGTTCATTAGGAACTTGCATGTGCATTGGAAGCGGCTTTAGGGTTTGGAACTGGAGCAGTGCACATAGCGTATAGCCATATAGTCGTTGATTCCCATGTCATGCAATCACGCAAACTGCAGCACTGATTATGTTAAGAAGGTACAAACTGCAGGTGTGAGGAGAAAATGGGTGGACTGACCAACACGAAGGAAGAATGGAGTGGGGAAGGCTAGTCGAATGGTCCCACTTTGTAGAGAATGCAGCAAAGCACCGGTTGGATATGGGTGCATTCGAGTTTGACAGAGGTGACGCTGCAGGCATGAGTCATGTGGGCAATGATGCAGCTGAGCAGGGAGCCCTGTTGGGTGAATAGATATGCTGCTGAGTATTGCATCCAATGGCGAAGGATGAGCCCTGAATCCTGGGCCCTGGGCTCCGCAACGCTGGCACATAACGACATCCACAGAAGAAGCCAAGCAGGGAAGCGGGCAAAGTAAGCCAAACACACAATCAGCGATGGACGAGAGCTGCGGCAGATGAACTGAGGCGTGGCCAGTGGAGAAGCCCAAAAGATAAGTAGAACAACACAGAAAGGGACAGGAGTGGGGGAGCATAACAAGGAAGGGAAGGAGGGCAAACCAAGGCAGCGGCCAGGAATGGAAGGGGAAAAAAACAAAAGGGGAAAAGTGGGGGTGGACGACCAGCAGCGCCACTGAGAGAAATGGTGTGTGACTAAGCTCAAAGCAGGTATAGTAGACCTGCTGCATTATGTAGGATGTGGGGAGGGAGCTCTTCCCTCACATAACAAAAGGCATGCACCTTTCCATTACTATTTTCTTTTGGACTCACAGGATTATTACTGTTTGTTGCTAACATTTTATTGCTTTATTTTTCTCTGATTCAAATTGTTGTTGCTGGGTATACCTTCTGCTGCATTATTACAGGGTGTGCCTACAGGTGTGTGCTTACAGATTACTGCTGTAATCTTCTGATTCAAATTGTCTTTTGAAAGTTAAAGCTTCTGTTACTGCTTTATTTTTCTCTGCAGCAAAGTGTTTCTCACAGGGTATGTCTTCTGTGAAATTATTACAGGTGGTGTTTTACAGGCTTTACAGTTTTAACTATCATTAGGCTAAGCTTTCAGGGCTACTGCATTTGTTGCTGGCTGATTGTTTCTACTCTTACCTCCTTGTTTCTTTCATCCGTGGTTCTCCTTTTTTGGCAGTGGAAGGCCCAGCCACCCACCTCTCCATCCCCAACCACCCCAAGCTGCACTCCTTTTATAGGGTAGCACAGTCGTGACATTTCCTGCAGCTAAGCAGGAAGAGGAGGATCAGAGGGGTATCTACACAGTGACCTCATTTACAGGGGCACAAGTAATTTAATTTGTTATAACAAGTTATACAAACAAACAAACAAAACACAAAATCAAATGTTTCTTTCATTTTCCTCCTTCTAATTACTCTGACCAGGTTATAAACCCTGCAGCTTATCTGGAATGGATATTATTAACTGCAGGAACTGTGGGACACTTTTCAAAAGGGCAGTTATAGAGGATTTAGGACACTGTTCTACATGCTGGGCTATTGGAGATCTAACTGCTCAGCTCCAGACAGCATGGGCAGAGATTGCATGCCTCAAATTGCATATTCGGGAGGAAATATATTATAAGAACCGCTCGTCATTTCCCCAACATCCAACAGAAGCCCCTCGACCGCAGAGGGTAGTTGGTCTTGGAGGTTGGCAGGTGGTTAGGAGGGGCAAATCGGGTGCCCCATCACTCGGTGCTCTCCAAAATATCACCTCCACAAACCATATAAAAACTACCAACAGGTATCTGCCTCTATCTTTTAAATCAAACAAAGGGGCAGAGGACACTGCAGAGCAGAACACTGCAGCATGGGAGCTAGCACAACAAAACTCACCCACAACGGGAACCAAAACATAAAAAGCAAAAAGGAAATCCAAAACACTTCTGATCATAGGAGACTCCATGATTCGGGAAGATGATACCTATCTCCAGCCAGGGGTAATGGTCAGATGTCTCCCAGGTACATCAGCATGGAGAGACACTGACTGCATTGCTAAAATTGTACAGGAAGCAGGAGACAACATCAAAGTCCTGGTACACGTAGGGACTAACAATCTCACCAGCCAGTCAGTTGTGGAGACCAAGGAACACCTGACCAGGTTGAGTGACTAAACTATCATCCATTTTGTCTGGCATCTCTTTCTCTGAGATCCTCCAGTTTGGAGAGGAGGGCAGATGGACAGAAGATCAGAGAAGGGGAGTTAGGGGAGCTAAACATGTGGCTCAAGGGCTGGTGCCAGGAAAAGGACACAAATTTGTAGGTAACTGGCAACAGATTTGGGAGCAAAAGTATGTTAAATTCAGTGGACTGCATCTAACTAAGGAGGGAGTCAGTGCCTTGGGACAGAAGTTTGACGTCTTTGCAGAATATTTAAACTAGCAAATGGGGAGAGAGGTGCAGTACCCGGTTCATTGAATGGGAAGAACACCCCTCCCCCCTCAGCTAGTGATCAAAAGGAGTTCAGCATGTTTGTAGTTCATTTGCATCACCAGGTAAAGAAAAAGGTCTGGTTCCCTATATGACGCACAGGGGAAATGCCAGACCTCA
The DNA here is from genome assembly GCA_016271365.2 of Neoceratodus forsteri. NCBI lineage: Eukaryota > Metazoa > Chordata > Ceratodontiformes > Ceratodontidae > Neoceratodus > Neoceratodus forsteri. The sequence goes on along the minus strand of CM028131.1, from coordinate 721,485,321 downwards.
CCCAACAACTAACACACCAAAATCTGGCCAATGGAAAATCATATACACAAATGTTCGCAGTCTGGGAAACAAGATCCCAGACCTGCAGACAATAATGACAGAGGCTAAACTGGATATAGTAGCCATTAGTGAGACATGGTTCACCAGTAACCACACTTGGGAGACTTCAGTACCTGCTTATGTACTGTTCAGAAGAGCCCGAGGTGCAAAAGGGGGTGGAGTGCCCCTTTATATCAATGAAAATATCAAAGCTATAGAAATTCATAATACACATAAGGAGCCAGAAGAATTGTGGGTCACCCTGGAAACAGGAAATGGGACAGACATATGAACTGGGGTTGTTTACAGACCTCCAGACCAGGGGGAAGAAATAGACACATTACTGTTAGAAGATATACAAAACATGACAGCTAAAGGGGAGGTTCTGATAATGGGAGATTTCAACATGTCAGATACAGATTGGTCAATACCAGCAGGAACATCTGCCAGAACTAGACACATTGTGGATTCCCTGCAGGGGGAGGGCATCAAACAACTGGTACAACAACCCACAAGAGACAGGGCTATCCTAAATCTAGTACTGACTAACAGGGAAAAGATCACAGATCTCCAGGTAGAAGGTTACCTGGGGGCCAGTGACCATCACATGGTATGGTTCAATTTGGCCACTAGAACTAAAACATTCCATTCTAAGGCAAAAAATATGGGACTTCAGAGGAGCTGACTTTGATAAGATGGTCAGCAGAGTTAAGCTAGCCCTGGCAAGAAGAAATACAGGTGAGGGGGTACAAGCAAAGTGGGCAAGCATTAAGGATGCAATACTTGAAGCAACATCCCATTGTGTTAGAAAAGGAAGTGAAAAAGAAGAAAGAAGTCACTTTGGTTCTCAAAAACAGTAGCAGAGAAGGTCAATGGCAAAGGCTGGCCTTCAGGAAATATGAGGAAATGCAGTGGGATGAAGATAGGGAGGCATACCAAACTTCCCTAAGGGAAGCATGGAAGGCAGTAAGACAGGCAAAGGCCCAAACCAGGGAAACATTAGCACAATTAGTAAGAGAATGTGACAAGACTTTCTATAGATATATTAGTGAAAGAAGAAAGTCCAGAGCGGGTATTGCTAAGATCAAAGGGGATAAGGGGGCGTGTGAGAAGAACCATGTAAAAGCATCTATCCTAAATAAATACTTCTGCTCAATATTTACTGAGAAGTTAGGACATGGCCCATAGCTCAGTACCATGGACAAAGGGGGGGGGGAGAGGAGGTGTGCACTAGTCCCTTCACAAAAGAAAGGGTCCTACAAGAGCTCGATAAGTTCAGGGTGGACAAGGCAATGGGACCTGATGGCATACATCCCAAGGTACTAAAGGATCTAAAGGTGAAACTAGCAGAGCCATTATCAGAACTGTTTAGTGAGTCTCTGAGCACAGGAGAGGTCCCAGAAGACTGGAGAAGGGCAAATGTGATCCTGCTCCACAAAAGTGGTAGCAGGGAGGAGGCAGGGAACTACAGATCGGTCAGTCTCACCTTAGTAGTGGGTAAGATTATGGAGGCACTCCTTAAGGAAAGGATAGTGCAACACCTGGAATCCCTAGGAGCGCAGGATCCAAGACAGCATGGGTTTACAACAGGAAGGTCCTGTCAAACTAATCTCATCGATTTCTTTGACTGGGTAACCGGAGTGATGGACCAAGGGGGAGCAGTTGATGTCGCCTACCTTGACTTCAGCAAAGCTTTCAATACTGTTCCACATAGAAAATTGATTAATAAGCTGGGTAGGCTCGGGTTGGGTCAGAAATTGGTCAACTGGGTGACAAACTGGTTAACAGGCAGAAAACAGAGAGTGGTGGTAAATGGTATACAGTCAGAAGAGATGCAAGTCACAAGTGGGGTACCTCAGGGATCAGTCCTGGGGCCAGTCCTCTTCAATATCTTCATCAGTGACATCGCAGATGGACTGGAGGGTAAGGTTTGTCTGTTTGCAGATGACACCAAGATCTGCAACAGAGTAGATGATCCAGATGGGGTGGGCAGAATGAGAAAAGATCTGGATAAACTGGCAAAATGGTCAGAAGAGTGGCAACTGGAGTTTAATGCAAAGAAGTGCAAGATCATGCACATAGGGAAGAGAAACCCTGAAGCCACCTATAGGTTGGGAGGGGAGTTGCTGGCAGTCACAAGGAAAGAAAGAGACTTGGGCATCATCATCACAGATGGCCTGCAGTCATCCAAGCAGACCACTAAAGCAGTAGGTAAGGCTAGGGGGATGTTGGGGTGTATTAGTACTGGGATCACAAGTCATTAGAGGGAGGTAATAATCCCTCTTTACAAGACACTGGTTAGGCCCCATCTGGAGTACTGCATGAAGTACTGGAGGCCACACATTCACAAAGACATTAACCAAACTGAGGCAGCCCAGAGAATGGTAACCAAAATGGTTCAGGGACTGCATCAGAAAACATATGAGGACAGATTAACGGAGCTCAATATGCATACCCTAGAGCAAAGGAGGGAGAGAGGTGATATGATTGAAACATTCAAACACCTTAAGGGCATTAACAAGGTGAAACAGTCTAACATGTTTCAATATAAGAAAAATAGCAGGACAAGAGGACTCATCATGAGATTAGAGGAAGGCCGATTAAGGGGTAATGTGAGGAAGTTCTTTTTCACAGAAAGGGTGGTGGATGCATGGAACTGCCTACCTCAGGAAGTTGTGTATATGAATACAGTGCAGGGTTTCAGACAGGCATGGGATAGGCATAAGAGAGTAATACAGATAAGTATGAATAGATAGGCCATTGACAGAGAAAAGCCAATGGCACATTCATAAGGTAGAAAAAGAAATGGGCAAACTGGATGGGCCTTGCGGTTCTTATCTGCCATCAACTTCTACGTTCTATGTTCTAGATTCTATTACAGTTCAGTTTTAGTACTTTTTATATTCAGGGTAGGTCATGCAGTTCCTTCTCAATTCAGAAATGACTGTACCTTCTTAGTAATATTGGAAATATGTTTCTGGATAGCTAGTCCCCCGAAATGAATTTTAATTTTGGGTCTAGTAAAGCATGAGTTAGAGGTCATGGTTGTTTTCACACTGAGCCCCCATGTTGAATATAGAATGGTACAGCCAAAAAAAAATTACTCATATCTGGCAGTTGGCTGACAGTACAGGCTAGGGGTTAGAGTAACAAGCTGTGAATGAGCTTAATACATCCAGCAGAGCTGGGTTTGATTCTCTCAACCTCCACACACATACTGTGTGACTCTAAGCAAATCACTTAACTGGCCCAAAACTCCCAGGTCACCTATGAAAACAAGCACTTGTGCCTAGTAGGCCTTACCCAGTTAACAAAGAATGAATGAATGAAAAGTAATTTTTCATTAGCATTCACTTTCTCAAACAATTTGCATTTGAGGCATTAAAACACAAAATGATAAAGTACATAAATCACAAGTTGCTAAAACGTTTGAAAATTAGAGCCCATGCTGTCTACCTTCCAACAACTGTGTGAGGAGGTATGGTTTAACATAAAACCTTCTTTTGGTGTCCAGTGTTAAAAATATTTTTTTTCTTCAGTACAGAATTTGAGAAACTTGATTGAAAACAGGACCTCTTATGCTTCACAGGCTTGCGACTTTATTTTAGCAGTTTGGAAAACTGATAGCTGAATTCATATATATGGTTGTGTTGTTCACTGCATGCATGTCTCAGTCAGTGGATAAATGAATATTGTAGAGACAGCGTGGCCTACTGCCTAGAGCACATACTTAGGAACCAGGTGAATCAGGTTTATATCCCTCCACTGCCACTTACTGTCTGACCCAGAGCAAGTGATTAAGACAAGCAGTATCTGTAAGTAGAAAAAGAAATCAGCATATTGTTTTTTTAGTAATGTATTTTTTTGCAAAAATGTCACTATATCCATTTTTCTTTTCATTGTACTTCATGCCTGAACTGAGATATGGGGGTTTGAAGTTCATAAAAGTCCCTGCTGTCTGACTGTGTTCACTATGAATACCATACAGGAAACACTGTATTGTGGTGCTGCACTGTTTACCACTGGAAATGTGTCCTAGCACCCTACTAATACACCCACAGTATGAATCCAGTTTGGGAAGACCAAAAAATGACCTGGAGGAAAAGGATTTTTTTTTTTATGCACCTCCCTACTGCCTCCCCGACCTGCCACTCCTTCGGAGCACCAGTTCCTTCTACCACCCTCTAACACCCTGCCACCTTCTACCAGCTCCTATAGCGACCTGCCTGAGAGTGGCTCCGGTATATTCCTGTACTGGGTGGGTCCCTCTCCTCTGGAAGGAATTCACCTTGCAGCCCTTATTCAGCTTCACAGTTGTCGCAGAGCTGGATCCAGGCTGGCTCCGGGGGCTCCGGGTGGCACTGGCTAAAGGCGTTCATCACCTAGGCCTTGGTCGGCAGGGGGTGATTTTCCATTTTTCTAGTGCCCTCGCTCACTGCAGTTCTCGGCCATGCTAGAGTACGGAGGATCCTGGGGTGAAAGCATGCGGGGGGGGGTGTCGAGGCCACACATCTCCCAAGCACACTCACCAATAAGCCCTCAGGTCTCCAGGCTGAGCCCACCCCCCCCCCGGAAGGGAGGCATCCAATGGATGCCTGTGGAACCCTCCCTGCTGGACTCCGCTCCTGACACCCAGGCTCAGGCGTGAACCCAGTTCACCAGTGTGCCAAGCGAACCCCTTTGCTCGGCACCACGGAGCCAGCAAGAGGACGTTTTAAAGAACAGCTGACACACTTCGGGCAGGCAAATCATACAAAAGAGTTTTCCTGCCCAAGGAGCTGATTTAGCCCAAATGTGAATGTTTTTGTCAGGTATTCTGTATTATAGCCACAAACATGTAGAATTGGTGGCAAAGATACTACATACACATTTAGAAACTTCCCCCTTCCTGGATTCTGTTACATTCTATACACAGTGCCAGCACCCCCATTCTCTGCTGCACGTCATTAGAAAGTTTATTTTAGGGGGTGGGCTACAGTGCTCAGTGGTTACTCGACTTGTACTTGGAAGTTGCATTATAAGGTAAATATTACTTTTACTATGTAAAAAAAATTGGGACCCAATTAGCTCCTTGTGTAGGCAACTTCTTAGTGTGAGATTGCCTGCCAGACATGTCATCTGCTCTTTAAAAATTGCTAGTGGTTGCTATCTTTAATGATATGAGTTATTAATTAAGCTGTAAAAAAACATCTGAGAGAAATGAAAATTTACTGTTGAGAAATCTAATTATGTCAGAAATATATTAATGACAAAAAGATATTAAATTTGTTGCCAATTAGCAAATATTGCTGTTTTAACCTTTCAGTGCTTCAGTCCTCCTAGCTGTAAAATGGCCAAAAACAGGACCCCAGCAAAAATGAGACATTGTATCTTAGCTGAGCTATTTCAGGTAACAAAACTGTACAAAAATAGTTATTCCTCAGCTAATGCAGAACTGCAATAGTACAACTCAACAAGACTCACAGAGCAGTTTTCGTATGTTGCCATGCATGATGCCAAAAACTGCACATTTTAATTTCCCTGAAATGATAAACCATAAGATAAACATAACCAGGATATGACTAATTTTCCTATACAGCAGCTCATGTGTTCTTCTTTCTTAATACATTAGCATTTCAGCATCAGGGTACTGGATCACAGGAAAAACCACACACAACCTGCAAGAAATCTAAGAGGAAGCCCTTTTTTTTGTAGTGAAGGCTAATCCTGCTTATATTAAAGATTTTCTTTCAGATTGTTTTAGGCTATATTCAATTTTATTTTAATTTTATGTTATTAAGCTGATGCATAGCACCTGAAGCAAAAATAAATGCTGCAGTATGCAATAAGACTTGCAAATACGACTATTAAGTCTACATCTGCCGTTAAGAATGGGACATGCTTTTTTGGCCTAGGCTTTTACTGTTGATTATTAACTACTGGAAAGTAGCTAAACTGTAATCAATGTATTTCTACTAACAAACATTTTAAAGATCTTGTAGTTTGCATCAGAACATCATATTTTCTATTAGAATGTTTATAAGTGGAATAGTGCCAAATTTGTATAATGCCTGTATGTGGTCTTTCGAAACAGAGTGTGGAGTAATAAAAAAAAAAAGCATTTTTTTTAGTATCCTGCCAAACCTTTTAAATACAGTATAACAGAGGGGATGAGCTAACAGCTCAGCCAGCAGCCATGTTTTCTGTGATCTCTCTATACTGAGTTTTATTTCTTTTAATTTAGTGGCCTTTGAATGTCAAGGGCAAGCTACATTCACTTTATAGAGCATCTTCTGCTGCACTGATTTTGCAGAAAACTGTGATGGTGCACCCAAAGAATGCTTTTAAATAAGACTTTTTTCAGTCCAGGTAGCAGGTGATGAAACTGGGCCTGCCATGACCAGCCAAGCTATGGCTGCACATGCTCGGACTCTCGAATCATCCCAATGAGTTGTTAAATAGGATCATCAGATGGATAGCCAGTACCTCCCTGACCTCCCTCAATACCCTTGAAGGGCCTCATCTGGCCCAATTGCTTTGTCCACTTTCAGATTTGTGAGCCCCTTCAGAACTCTGTCCTCTAGAAGAGGACTAGTATTCCACCTCTCTTCATCCAATGCTCTTGTTCCATTTTTGTAGCCCCTTCCTGTCTCTTTCTTCTGCGAACCCTGAACAAAAATATTTGTTCAGGATGTGTGCCTTTTCCAGCTCCCCCTCTACACAGTCACCACCTTCCCTTTATAACCTTACAATCCCATTCCTGATCTTCACGTTTTTGTTTACATACCTACATATATACGCTTACATACATACTGTACATACATTTACATATTTGTGGTCTGGCAGTATAGCCTAAAGGTTAGAGTAACATGCTGTGAATGAGCTTGGTACATCCATCAGACTTGGGTTTGATTCCCACAATGCCCACCTAAACACTGTGGGACGTTGAGCAAGTCGCTTAACCTTCCCATTGCTCCTGGGCTTACCCTGAAAACAGGCTGTTGTGCCCAGTGGGCCTTACCTGGTTACCAAAGAATAAATAAAATAAAAAAAATGTGTTGTCCCCTTTTGTTACTGCCTTGGCTATTCTCTCTTCAGTTTGCGCCTTTGCGTTCCTTACTGCCATCCCTGCTTCCATCTGTTTCCCTTGAGACTCCTCCCTATCCTCCTCCCTCTGCATCTCCTTGTATCTTTTTAGTGCTACCCTCTTAGCTGTTACATTTTTCGCCACCTCTTGCAGGAAACATAGCGGACCCTTTTTCCTCTTTCCTTTGCTCCCTTGCTTGACACAGAGGTTTGTTGGCTTCACCATGGCCATTTTTTAGTTTCCCCCACTGTTTCTCTACCCCATCCAACTCATCTCCCCCAATCAGGTCATCCTTGAGGCATTCACCCCTCTTTTTGAAATCTGCCCTCCTGAAGCCCAGAACACTCACCTTTGTGTGGGTTGATTCTGCAGCCATCCTTATATTGAACCACACTGTACAGTGATTACTCATCCTCATTTTGGCCCCTCTCCTTGACATTTGCAACATTGCCCCTGTTGACTGAGACAGGGGAATAATGAACTCATTCACAGGTATTGTGTCATATGTTTGCCTACCCACCCTAAGGAAAACCTTTCTGTAGAGACTATGCACTGACAAAAGCTTTGATTTATCCCAAGAGACACTTTGCTTAGGCATTTCAACTGTACTGACTTAATGTTAAACGATAAATGGGGCTACAGAGGATAACGACTTTAAGTGTTTCCAAACTGCTGACGTTCTTTACTGCAAAGTGTTGTATTACTAAACAGTGCATTAGGTAAATTTCTTAAGAACAGCAGAGAATAGCAGTTGCTGGAAGTTCACTAAGGATATACCTGCATTGCAGCATCTGTAGCATTAGTAAATATGAATGGTTAAATATATAGTTTCTCTGTTATATGTGGAAGTAGGTACCCCACTGTTAAACATTTACTCCACTGTTGCTAAATATAGCCAGTGTTGTGTTCACAGTTCAAAGTTCAAATCTTTAAAAAACTGTAATGAGGAGTTAAATGATGGTGCCTGTTTTTAGTCAGTTATTCTTTTGTTTTGCCCTCTTGTCGTACAAAAGAGGAAGGTAGACAGTAGGCACTATACTTTATAATTTTTCTGGTTGTGCCTCACTTGGTGGTTTTTTGCAATCAACCCAGGTACAGTTATTCCTTAGTTCATTGCTGCACTGGGCTGGCATATCCAGTGGTTTAATGGCATAGCAGATAAATCTGGCTGGTAAGATATCTGTTTGGGACTGTCACTGTCTGAGGATGCTGGATGGCCAAGGGAGAATTTTCCTTGTGGTGCTAGCCCTGGCTGCTTGCAGAGGGGGTTCAGTGTATCTGGAAGAACTTTATTTTCAAAGCCATTCAAGCCAGAGCAGCAAGTGTGCTAAAAATTGCTATGGGATCGGGAAAGGAAATGAGATATCCTTTTAAGGCATGGCATAATGGGTTCATACGTTAATGTCTTGTTAACGTTCTTTTTGCTCACTACATTGGGGGCAAGTATAGACTAAAAGGGGGCTCTTGGTGAACTCAGACGTTTGTGGCAATAATGAAGGGTAATAACCTAAGACCTGTTAGGTCCAGGGGCACCGACAGCACTGGTGCTTGGGTGCTTGAGCACCCACAAAGTTGAAATAGGCACCCACAAAAACTTGACACCTGTCCTCCTGACCTTCCTGTCCTTTTGTTCCCCAGCACTCCCTCCTGGCATTCTTCCTTAAGCCCCCTGCCAACCAAACCATCGGTTCTTACTCTGTCCCAACCAGTACCCCGCCCAGTGCCCACACTTCTTTGCAGCCTGCAGAAGAAGAACTTGCCAGTGATGTAACCGGCTGGCACTTTAAATCCCCCACTGAATGCCAAAACACTCCTGAGTCTCTCCTGACGGCTGCTGAGTGATCTTTGATTGCCTGGGCTCAAAAAACACCGAGCTGAGCCGAACACGAAAAGAGACACATGACCTGCAAGACTGTAAGTCAGATGGTCATGTGATCTTTTTGTTCACCCTGAGGCTAGCTTAGATTCCTGCACGTAACATAGGAGTAGTCGGGTCTGGGAGCCTAGTAGCAGTCTTTGCAGTAGTAACTGGTGGTGCGAGCCGAGCGAGTGGCAAGCAAGTTGTGCAACTGCAGTCAGCAGAAATTGAAAATATTATTAGACACTTGGTTTAAATCACTGTAGTGTTCAGTCAGTCTGGGAGGGAGCCGCGGATTGGATCCTAGCAGTTGCAGTAGCTGGTGGTGCGAGCCAAGAGCGGCGAGCAAGTGGGCAGTCAGCAGAAATGAAATATAAATTGCTACAGTCCTTCACAGTCTTCTTTAGTCTCTGAGAGTGTGAGGAACAGAAGCAGAACTTGGGACAAATAGTTGTTGTGAGTGACTGAGCGAGGGTCGAGGAGGCAGGGAGGGTTTGTGATAGCAAAATTTCAAACAGAGCAAGCAATAGGTTTGGAGAAGCGGGGATTCACTGCTGTTCTTTTTTGTTTGTACAATTTAAAAATATAATATGTACAATATACTAATCTCCTCCCCCTCAAAAAGGAAACTTGCTGTCTGATGAGGAGGAGGGAGGGAGGACCAGGTACAGGAGACTGGAGAAGTGACTGTCTTGAGTCAGTGCACTGCGAGATGAGTTGAGAAAAAGAGAACTGAAGAACAGAACAGACAGTGTTTAGCTTTAGCCTGAGCATCTCCTCCTCTCATCCTCCAGTCCTGTTCTGCTAACTTTGTGACTATGAATACTGCTCCTCCTCCTGACTGAGCATCCCATTCCCACCTCATTCCACATACTACTTGAACAAAGTTCAGTTCTTTCTTCTGTATTTTTGTGATTTGTGGAGTCTGAACTTAATAAAAAACTTAAACTAAAGAGAATTTTTTTATATTAAAAAAAATTAAGAAAAATCTCAGAACAGTCCATGCAGTGTCAGTGACTGACTACTAGAGTGTGTGCGGTTGTGGAGTAACATACACATACCACTTGGTCTCAGACAGACACAGACAGCTGAGAGCTGGTCATACTATATACTTGTTACTCATTGTGGGTGGTACGGTGGTATAGCCTGGCCATTGCCAGCATATAGATTTTTTCATATTTACTAAAATAATTTAAAATCTCAGTTTGAGAGACTACGAGAGTGTGATGTTATTAACACACAGAGTCAGTCGTAGTCGATGTCACATACCAGACTCAGCTTGGTCTAAGTTCTTTTCTTGTGCCAGTGGCAAGTCAGCATATCATTTTTTTACATTTACTAAGGTAAATTAAAATCTCAATCTGATAGACTAGACAGAGTGTGGTGTTAACACTCAGAGTCAGTCGACATACTAGACTCAACTTGGTCTACATTCTTCTGCCAGTGGCAGCCTGGTGTGGCAAGCCAGCTTATTATTTTTTTATATTTACTAAAATAATTTGAAATCTCAATCTGAGAGACTAAGACTAAGAGTGTGGTGTTAACACTGAGCGTCAGACCGACGACATACTAGACTAAGCATGGTCTAAGTTCTTGTGCCAGTGCTGTGCCAATAATTTCGTTTTCATATTTACTTAAAAAATCTACAGGGTTGTTAACTGGTGTTGTGACCATTTAATTTAATAGTTACAAAAAAAAAAAACAACTGTAGTGACCCTGTGAGGTTGACGGTTTACCCCCCAATCCCAGATAGACTACTAGTATTTAACCGCGCTGTGCAAATTTGTGAATAAACTTGTTGTCTTCTAAAGTTCTTGACTGTGACTCCAAGTCTGTGTGACCTATATCCATTTAGTACTGCACTTACCTTACCACAGTCCTCTTATCCTGTCCGTGCAGTCTTTAGTTAGCTGTCTGTGTCTGCCTGTGAATTGTGAGCAACTGAAATTTACCTAGCCTGTCACTGTCCTCTCGTCCTGTCTGTGCAGTCCATACCACCAGTGTCTGAACATCCGAAAGTCAACAGAATACAAATAAAATATTAAAGTCGGAGTGTTGACTGCAGTCAAGGTGTCTGCTATGCCATAAAAGTGAATAGGCAGCGCTCTGTCTGTTTGTGCCTGTGAATTCTGTGTGAGGGTGAGCAGTGGAGACTTGCCTAGCCTGTCACAGTCATCTTGCCCTGTCTGTACAGTCCCCACCAGTGTCTGACTGTCCAAAAACCAAGAAAAAGTTAAAGTCAGACTGTTAGGATTTAAGAGGAGTCATTGTGTCAAAGACAAAATACTGTGAACTGGTTGTCATCAACACAAGAGAAACACACATTGTAAGTTAAAATGGACAAGTGTATTTAAAAAATGGGCTAAACAAAGTGAGGCAAGCAGCACTCAAGCAGCACCAACAAGTGATGTGGTAATTTCTGAGACTGAAGCTGAGGAAACCTAGGGATGTGGATGTGGTCAACGCTGAGGAGCCATGTGGCAGCAGCAGCACGCTGTCTGTAAAAGAGAAACCAAGACAGGAATCAGTAGTGGCCTCCAAGAAAAAAGGCAGAACCTTTCAAGAAAGGCGGATTGACTGGTTCAAATGGTTACTGTATGATTCAAATCAAAACAAGGCCTTCTGTTCAGTGTGTAAGGAGGCAAGAGAGAAAAAACTGCTCACATTTTCCACAAAAGCTGATGAAGATTCACAGTTACTGGTTATAGCGCATGGCATAAGGCAATAGAAAGACTTGAATCCCATGAAAAAAGTGACTGTCACAGTGAGGCTGTCATGAAAATGCAGGTCAAGCAAAATGTGTACAGTATTATGTCTGATGCCAGTAGGCGGCGAGCAGTAGATGCAAGGATTGCACTTTTGAAAATGATGACAACTTTAAGATTATTGGCCTGACAGGGCCTTGCTATCAGAGGCCATACAGAGGAAAGTTCAAATTATGTGCAAGTGCTAAAAGTGCGAGCCACTGATTGTCCACAGTTGCAGCAGTGGTTGTTAAGGGATAGCTACAGGTGGTTGTCTCATGACATAATGAATGAAATGTTGGACATTATGGGACAAGACGTGCAAAACACAATTGTTTCTAAAATCAAAGCAGCTCAGTATTTTGCTGTAATGATAGATGAGACAATGAACATTACTGTTCATGAGCAAGTCTCAATATGTTTTCGATTTGTCAGTGAGGATTTCGGAATTGAAGAAGCATTTCTAGGATTTCATGAAATACCAGCTGCAGCTGCTGCTGTACTATTCAGTATCCTGAAAGATGTTCTGTTATATTTTGACTTAGATATACATAAATGTAAGGGTCAGTGTTATGATGGGGCTGCTAGTGTGGCTGGGATTCATTCTGGAGTGCAGACTAGACTAAATGCTGTTGAGCCTAAGGCCCTTTTCGTACATTGTTTGGCACATTCTTTGAACCTTGTAGTACAGGACTGCATAAGCAAAATACAAGAATGTCGAGACATGCTAAATCAGTTAAGGGGAACTCATAACATTTATTAGAGACTCTCCAAAACGGCTAACTTTTTTTGAAAACATACAAAGTGGTATGGAAGACACTAGGCCTGGCTCTTTACGACCATTTGCCTAAACAAGGTGGATAGTCAGGGCAAACAGTTTAAATTAAATTCTAGAAAACTATTTAGTGTTATTGGAATTTCTGGACAGTAAATACTTGGGAGTGCGGGGCAAAGGCAGGAGAGTTCTTGGTACAGCTACGATCATTTAAAGGATTTTTTTTCTTGAGTCTTCTCTTAAAAATGTTCTCCCACTGTGACAGTGTAAACACAGCCCTTCAAGCAACCTCTCCTTAATTTCTTAGATAATGGTATGATTCAAACTCTTCTTGATACTATACAACAATACAGAGGGCAGTTTGACGACCTCTGGAGCACAGTGGAAGGAAGAGCTGAGGAACTGCAGTTAGATGAACCAGTTCTTCCGCGTCAACGCAAAGTTCCTTGGCATATAGATGATGGCTCTCAATCAGTTACTGATGCATCCCCAAAAGACTACTTCAGGAGAATATTTTTCCAAGTGATTGATCAGGCTGTTGTTTCACTCAAAGATAGATTTCAGTCTCCAGCTCAGAAACCCATGTAAGATGCAGAAAAAATTGCGATAGGATAATGGCCATTAGATCCCATATCTGATTTTTATGGCAATGACTAGATGCAGGGCATCTACACCGTGACATGTTCATTGACATTGCAAAAGCTAGCGGGAAAACTGTTGATTCACTGCAAGATGTGTACTGTGTCATCACAGAGAAACAATCCATTCATGATTTACTGCCAGAGTTTGTAAAATGTATTCAGATCTTACTGACAGTACCAGTATCAAATTGCATAGCTGAGCGTTCTTTATCGGGACTAAGGAGACTGAAAACATACCTTAGATCAACAGTGTCACAGAGACACTTAAATAGTGTGGCTCTGCTTCACATTCATCAGAAACAGACTGATGCATTAGACATGGACAAAATAGCAGATGAGTTTATTGGCAGAGCAACAGTTCACAATAATGCCTTCTATATGGTCAAAAAATGTGTAATCATTCATGGCATTTTCAGTTAGGTTTACTGTTGAAAATCATCGGCAACTGTCTCTAACTACTAACAAATACTCCTGGTTTTGACCTGGCTGCTCCTTCAAAATTCTAATACCAATACACTGACACATACTTCCCCTTTCCCCGTGTCGTAACTGGAAATGAGGTCTGCTCATTGTACCTTTCCCGGTTATCAAATTTTAAATAAACAAATAACATGCTAAGTGAATCCTTCAAATACCTGGTGGTATCAAAGAGCCCTCCATGACACTCTTCCATGTTTTTTTGCAGTACCTGGAGCCTAGAAGCATCAAAGAGCCCTCCAAGGGAAGAGTGCAGTGGACGGCTCTTTGATGCCCCCAGGTGCTCTAAGGGTGCCCTTTGTGATTTTAGGGTACAGCATCACCACTTCACAGCATGCAGGAGTGCCCTCTTTGTTACCTCCAGGCCAGGTGCTGAAAGAAGACTTAGAAGAGTGTCTTGAAGGGCTCTTTGAGGCCTCCAGGTGCTACAAGAAGGCATGGAAGGAAGAGTCCCTGGAGAGCTCTTTTGATGCCTCCATGTGCTGCAAGAAGACATGGAAGTCCCTTGTCTTTTTGCAGCACCTGGTGGAGTAAAACTAAAATCTCAAAGGGCATTTTTTAGTACCTGGAGGCATCAAAGAGCCCTCCAGGGCACTATTGTACCCTGTGGAGTGGTGGCACTGTCTGCAACCTAAAATCACAAAGGACATCCTTAGAGCACCTGGGGGCATGAAAGGACCCTCCAGGACACTCTTCCATGTCTTCTTTCAGCACCTGGAGACAACAGAGAGCTCTCTAAGGATGTCCTTTGTGATTTTAGGTTGCAGACAGTGCCATCACTCCACAGGGAGCAAGAGTACCCTAGAGGGCTTTTTGTTGCCTCCAGGTGCTAAGGATGTCCTTTGTGATTTTAGGGTATAGCACCACCACTCACCATGGTGCAAGAGTGCCCTAGAGGGCTCTTTGTTGCCTCCAGGTGCTGAAAGAAGACATGGGAGAGTGCCATGGAGGGCTCTTTGATGTCTCCAGGTGCTGCAAGAAGACATAGAAGAGTGCACTGGAAGGCCTTTTTATGCCCCCTGGTGCTCTAAGGATGTACTTTGTGATTTTAGGTTGCAGACAGCACCACCACTCCACTGGGTGCAAGAGTGCCTGGGAGGGCTCTTTGATGCCTCCAGGTGCTAAAGGATGCCCTTTTAGATTTTAGATTGCATCCACCTTGTGCTGAAAAAAAGACAAAGAACTTCCATGTCTTCTTGCAGCAACTGGAGGCATCAAGGAGCCCTCCAGGGAACTCTTCCTTCCATGTTTTCTTGCAGAACCATCCTGGAGGCATCAAAGAGCCCTCCAGGGCACACTTCCATGTCTTCTTGCAGCACATGGATGGAGGCATCAGAGACTGCCAGTCAGTGCACTCTTCCATGTCTTCTTGGAGTACAGGGAGGCATCAAAGAGCCCTCCAAGACACTGTTGCATCCTGTGGAGTGGAGTGGTGGCACTGTAACCATTGGGCATTTTTAAAGCACATGAGGGCATCAAAAAGCCCAGTCCAGGGCACTGTTCCACCATGGGTCCCAAACTGGAGGCATCTAAAGGCCCTTCAGGGCACTCTTGCACTTGCACACACTGTTGAGTGGTGGCACTGCAACCTAAAATCAGTATTCTGGCATGCTTGCAAAACTGAGAGCATGAATGATCCCTCCAGTGCACTCTCCTATTGATCTTAGCACCTGCTCAGGCATCCAATATCCCACAATGGCACCCTGGCATCCTTTACATTGGAGTAGTTGTGATGGTAGCATACTCATTCCAAAATATATCAAAATATCCTCCAAAATGCACCAGAAAGCATGAAAAACACTATAGCTTCTGGAGGCCCAGGTGGCCCCCCGACCACTGGCCTGTTACTAGGACTCTAAGCTCCCACAAACTTTTTCAAAACCTGGTGCCCCTGGTTAGGTTGGTAACTTTCAAGCACTAATTTCCAGAATCCTTAAAAATTGTGGTTCATTGTTTGCATGCTTTAACCCTCAGCATGATGTGTCTGCATAGATGATCATTCACCCAATCTTAATTCAGGGTCATGAGGTACAGTATTAAGTATGTATATGTACCTTTTAAAAATGTACTTTTTGTCATGCTCATGATTTAAATAAAGATATGTTATAATAGACCCAATTCAACTTACATGCCATTCATTTTCTGTATTTTGTCTCATATTTTTAAGGAAATTTGTATGAAAACATTATCTTACCTTATGTTTTTAAAGGGACACCATCAACCTCCTCAGGCCTTAGATGGTCTGTAGGTTAAAAAACACATGTTAAGATTGCTCACCTTCTGTAGAGATTGCTGATGTAGCTGGTAGTTTAATTCTGATTTCATTTATTTGTTTTCAAAGTAAAAAATAGACTGCTCCCCACGCTGGTATTACCACAGAAAAACCTGTTTGTTTACATTCTTTGATCAACTTCCTATTTAGTTATTGAAAACTTTCAGGAATTACATTTGAGCACAAGTGCTTATTTACAAAGGTCCCATATCAACTACATTCTCACAAGAAACATTGAGTACAATAAGCAGTTTCATAGGAAATGTAGTCAAGTGAGGTTGAAGGCACTTAAAGCAGAACCTTTACATACAGTTTTGAACAAAAAGTCACAGGTAATGTAGAGAGAGAAACCAAATAAAACTGTTTAATGGTTACAGTTGCATTAGACTGCAGAAGCAGACCACAAAGATCTCTTAAACTGATTAAATTTGGAGAGATTCGGGAGCATATCAGACAATTTGTTTAATCAGTTAGCGGCCCTGACAGCAAATGACCACTTGTCCAACTGAGTATGCCTGAAAGGAGGCTTGAGAGCATTCCTGGCCATGTTCCTGGTGTTGTATTGGTTGGAGATGGTGTGAAAGCAATTTGTTAAAGCATGGGGTGTTAGGCCCAAGGGCTTTAGCTAGCTAAAAAGTCTGTAGCTTTATTCTGCTGGGTAAAGGTAGCCAGTTAGTGAATGTGTAGAGGGTTCAACTACAGTATAAGTGTGGTTATTTGCACCAAGTACAAAGCATGCATGCCTTATTACAGATCAGCTTTACTCTGGTTAGCACTGTGTTACAGGCAGCTGCGTAGACGGGGAGCCCATAATCTATAAGTGATAGAAAGGAGCTGGGCACAATAAGGCATCTCGCATCCCCAGTGAGATTATTCCTGTTCCAGTACAGGGTGCATAATCTTCTGTTAACTATGGCCACCAGATTGTCAACATGGAGTGCAAAGCATAAGTGTCATTCAAAGTTACTCCAAGGTACCTGAAGGTCTCTACCTGTTCAAGGTTATGTCATTGATCATTTATAATGACAAAGGGTATAACTTTCCTCTTCTGTGGTAGGCTAGAGAAAAGCATGATTTTTTGTAATTGAGGACCAGTGTGTTGTTGGTGAACCAGCTTTTAAGTGACCTAAATTACTTCGAAGAGCAGCAGTAAGGTTGTCAAGGTCAAGGTTTTTGGAATAGATAACAGCATCGTCAACATGGAGGAGTACATTGGCTGTCTGACAAGCATTGGGCAGTTGATTTTTAAAGAGGCCAAATAGGAGTGGACCCAAGATGGATCCCTGGGTAACACAAATAGATACTCCCCTAGTGTCCTCTCTGCATCTTTCCTGTCCTTGAGAACATCCACAACACAGTCTAGACACTCATGATGCAGTAGGTGGAGGGAAGACTGTAGCATCATGGGTAGCTGCACTGTTTGTGGGTGTTCTTAATGTTCAGAATGTATGCAGTTAGAATAGATCAAGGATTTGAAGCAAAACATGGTTGGGTATAATGGCACCATTCCCATGCATTTCAGTTCCACTAAGAAAGGAAGCAGATCAAACAGCCAACAACTTCAATGAGTTTTAAAGAAGATAAGCAATCATAAAATGTGGGTTTTCAACTAGAAATAATATGTTGCAAAAGGATTGACAGTGTCCCTTTAAATAATTAAGAGCCAGGCCAGGACATAGCCACTACTTTTATTTTGTTCTTCTTTGTTTTGTGTGAGTGAGACATGTATAACATTTAAGTCAGTGAAGTATTGAGTAAGCCTTTGTACAGCAAAGTTGCACATTATTGGGTATCCTTTGAACAAGGCTACCAAAATTGGGCTCCTACAAAAACGGTGATTCAGTTACAGTGCCTGTGTTCATGACTACCAAGCGGGGGACTGGATACTGGGTGTGGGTGAAATGCTGCGATAGGAAGTAGCAGGTATATGCAATGCATGCACACGCATGGGGGGAGAGCAGGGAGGGATGGTATGTGGAAGGGGGTGGCGGCAGCTGAGCTGGTCCACTAGTGTGGTGGAGAGGTTGGTTGGCTGTAAGGTGCTGGGTACAGGGTCGGGTCTGGTGCGGTGTTTTTTGCTGGCAGGTGGCTTTAAATTTTAAAATGTTCCCACCCCCAAACATCACCCCCGGAGTTGAGAATTCATAAGTAGGGGGAGTGCAGGGACGCAGCCCCCACATTAAAAATGAGACCTGTAGGTCTCAGGCACCATTTCTGTTTGCGCTGCAAGTGTGCATCGCTAAAATTCATTATTGGCGATGTACACTCACCGTAATGGCGATCGCTATTCCACGATCGCTGTTATGACGTGAAACCATTATTTGTGCCATAGAATGATGATCAGTCAACAAGTGCCAAGTCAACTTGAAACAGTTATTTATTTAGTGTTGAGAAGTTCCGAGATTCTTTTATGACGGGGGAGATTTTTACTTCTTTGCACCTACAGTTTGCCGGGCAGTGGTCAGCTATATTATTTGGCAGCAAACAGCAAACATCACTAGCTCAGGTCTGTTAGTGAGGATCCAGTCTATTATAACATAGTGCAACAATATTTTTTGAGCATATTCTAGTAAAGATTTGAGCAAAGTAAGTTAAATTGCATTTGGAAATTGTATTTCTGAATGGTTCCTTAAGTCTTTCATTACCCCAGTCCAGATTAATGTCCCGCATAAGAACATGTTCCTTATTTATGATGCTCAGTGACTTCGGTTTTTCCAGTACTAACACATCTGGCATTGTGTGCTTTGCAGGCATATAAATACAGGAAAAGTATACTTGCTTTGCAAGAGTTTTACCAAGCATGATTTTTACTGTCACAAAATCAGTGTACTGGTCAGTGTGACCTGACTCTGCTAGTGTAGCATTTATGGAGTGTTTGGTGTAAATAACACCACCACCCCTTTTATTCACTTTAACCTAAAAATGTTACTCATCAGTTAAGTTCCTGGCATCAGATATAGAAAGCTTTAAGCAAGAAACACTCAGGGTAACAACATCATCGTGTTCTATTTGTATGTTCTTAATCGAGAGAGAGACGAGCCTAGAGATGGTGGCTAGGATATTCAAAGTGCGTGGTTAGTGCCCACTAAACATTTACTCCAGGAGCAAGTTAGTGTTTGGAGCAAACCAGAGGTATATTGGAACATACTTGGGCACTTTGCTAGCATTAACAGCATGATCTAATATACGGGCCAGTCACTATTCTGATTGCCCTCACGATACCCAGTCCCCTACTGGCCCGCAGGAGGTACATGGCCAATAGGGTGCAATGGGGATTGTAGGGGCAGTCAGGCTGTTAGGGCCCACAAATGGCGATTGCTCACTGACGCAATCTGCTATATCTATGCCACTATATCCAAATAACCTGAAGCACTAGCAGCGCAGCATCATCCCCTCCAAGTTTAACCTCCTGCACTGCACTGCCACCTGTGGTTACCCTGGTAGTAGTGGAGCATTGGAAATTGATCCTCCCTCTCCAGAGGAGGAGAGCTCTTTCCCAAACCCAGAATGCTGGCACCTGGAGCAGTAGCACTACTGCTACGTAAACAGGTCAGCCAATCCTTCTGGTGTTTGATGACATGGCTGTGGTATACACTGCATCCTCAAACATTAGCAGAGCCAGATTTGAGTGCCTTCTCCACTGTTTCACCACTGCCTACCTTAAATTGCCCTCCTACACTTATCATTATGTCCTCTATATTAACCCTTCTTTCCCCTCTTTAGGAAGCATGCATCACTCCCACAGTGCTACTTTCTAGTCTAAATTCTGATTCAGCTCCCTCTACTACTCATTTGCTCTATGCTCACCAGTTCTCCCCTCATTTTACCCTCTCACATCATCTAATGCCCGTGCCTTCCTTATCCCAAACTGCAGGACCTCGGTTGGTCTGGTGTGTTCTCTTCCTGCCTCCCTCTCATCTTGAACCACTCTCTACTCCTCCTCCTCCTCGACCCCCACTCCATGAACTTGAACTCTCCTGTTGCACTTATTTTAGACACTACCCACACCCCAATCGAATACTGTCTACCATTTCCTCTGCTCTCATGACTGAATCTGTTTCAAAATGCTCTCTCTTTGAGAATTTTATTTTTGTTTAATGAATTTGTCTATATAAAACTGAGAGTTCTCATTCTACTAAATTACTGCAGTGCAAAAGGACAAAGAATAGCATAGCTGTGTCACCATTCGATGCTTGTAAGAACTAGGAAATATCTCTCTCAGCCTTTCTGTATAATGACAAAACAGCTCCAGTCAGTTCAAGCAGCCTGCTCAGGGACTGGGAAAACAAAGGGGAGGAGGGAAGGTCAGTTACTGGGGCAAGAGCGGGATAGGGTGAGGCAATTTGCAAAGCAACACTTAACCAACATGACTTTCATACATACCCTACCCCAAAGTGTTTTACAAGGCACAGGAGTTCAATATTGGTAATGCAGGGAATATAGAATAGAATAGAAGTCCTGGTGCCCAACCTGGCCAGACCAGGAATAAAATAAAATAGGCCCCCCTCTTCAAACTCCCCGATGGGTCCGGTGAGCAGCCCGGACAATCAGGAAATAAAAAAATGTCTGAACTACTCCCCTAGCTACCTGACGGGTCCAATGCTGAACCTACCCATGAGGGAATAAAACAAATCTGTCCTCCTCCACCAGCAACCAGACAGATCCAGTGTCCAACCTGAGCCATCAAGGAATAAAAAATCTGTCCCTCTCTAGCCCTCCACCCCAAAAAAACTATCATACTGGTCTGATACCCAGTCCATCAGGGAATAAAACAAAATATACCCTCTCTTCCAAACTACTTGATGGGTCTGGTATGCAACTCTGTCACGGAATAAAAAAATATGCTTGTAGGGCCATGGATACAGTTCACTTATCAACATTCTTGCAGTTCCATAGGAGCAGTGTTATAAGATGGAATGTCTTTAAGCTAAGCTCTTGCCACCACCCGGGTGGATCTTTCTTTATGCTGCAAGAACAGGTCAGCTCCTTTGAGCTTCCACTTAGGATTCTTTGTACCATAGGTGAACGTCTTCTTTTCAAATGTTTTTAATTTTTTTGACTCGGTTTCACGGTTCATTCAACTCCATCTCTGGACCAGCAAAGGAACACAAGAAATCAGGATTCAAATTCTATGTTAGGTGCCAGCAGAAGATGTCAGTCACCAGTCCACATGACACATGCTTGTACTGCCTGGCCAGGCAACATGATGTGGCCAGGTGCAGCCTATGCTTATCCATGCTTCCAGAGTCCCTTGAGGTCAGCCTTCAGAGAGGGTTCTGAAGGACCACCCTAAGGGCTGCAAGACGGCCTCAGCTATGGCCAGGTCTCCTAAGCAACTTGCAGTCCTTGAGGTAGAAGTGGTGGCCGCTGTGGCAGAGACCTTTACAGTCTTGGTGCTGTTCCCTGGGGCCACCATTGGAGGGTCTTTCACAGGCCAGTTCTGTGATATGTGTCTGTTCCTCTAGACCTTGAGGCAGATCCCTGTCCTTCATGGTTCAGAATCCATGCACCACCTGCACCGGTCAGTGGACAGGAATGATCGAGATCCTCCCGATCCCTTGACTCATCCGACCACTTGACGGGTGTCGAGTGCCCTTTGGCTGAGTGGCATATTGAGCAGGTCAAGGGCTCTTTGGCTCTGCTGTTGAGCCAGTTAACTTTGACTCTGGTTGAACAGGCTGTAGAAGTCTTTCTTGAGCCTGTTGATCAGTTGTCAGGCAAGGCCAAGGAGTCAGACTCGCAGGCCTCGGTGCTCCTGGTCCTCACTCAAGAGGGTGCAGACCAGTTGGTGGCCCTGGATGATCCATCAAGGGACCAGCCTCCTCCCGGGGTCAGGTCTTTGATGTCTATGTGACTTCATATCAGTAGGCTCGTAATTTATGGCCAACTGCAAGAAGACCCTTATCAGCTTAGCGGTCGAGGTCATGGTCAAGATTATAGTTGAGATGTCATGCTCTTGATCCCTCTTGACCAGGAGGCATTGCTGTCAGCATTCCTTCACCTCCTCATCATCATGTGAGGAGATGCACCGAGGCAAGATGTGCCGGTGCTACAAGGAATTCCTCTGGCAGTAGTGGGCCTTTGCGGGAAAGGTAGGGCTCTACCCCCAGAACCTTTGGTCCCCTGGCAGCTGCCAGTGGTTACCCTGCTGCTGCATGTTCTGCAGGTTATCCCAACACCTGCTTCACTGATGATTAGGAAGGAGCAACCACAATGACAGCTGCAAGTTGGCTTTTTGACCAAGGTGGCTGGCCAGTCGGCCGCCGGCTTGCCAGGCTGGTTGTTGGTGATGACTCCCAGTAGGCCTGTGGTGAGCAATGGCTGAGTGTGATGTCATCGGATGAAGAGTCCAAGACCTCCTCTGGGACTCAGCTCTTAAACCGTAGCTTAGTTGAGGAACCTTCTGAGTATGGCCTGGTGTCCTTTAGTAGGCTACTCTGACTTTTCTCAGAATCCATTTTGATCTCACTTAAGCCAGTCAAGAACAGGGCTAAGTACCCTCTCACAGACATTTTGGACCTCGGGATGAGTCCCTGAGGGTTGCCTTCCCTGTGGCTGAGGCCATTTTGGGATTGTCACTGGAGCTTTGGCAGCATCCAGTATCCTGCCTTGCACTCTTGTCCATATGGTCCACAAGTACATGGTTCCCATGGGCTTCCTTTTCAGTGTTTTTGGATCACTCTTTGGCAGAAGGTCAGGTCATGGGTTCAGTGTTCTGTAAATCTGGCCACCATGGGGATGTGGGCAAGCTCACGGACAAGGAATCCTGTAAAGTTGTCCACGCTGCTAAAAAAGTGTATGCTGCATCCTCTCTAGGTCTCTGGTAGGCTAACTATGCCATAATGGTGGCAAATTATAATCACTCCCTAATTGGAGTCTTTGATGCTGCCCCCCCCCCCATCCTGAGCAATGGATGGTGGTGGAGCTCAGCAACCAGGATCAATCACTAGCTAAACACCGGCTCCAGACAGCCTTGGACAGTGATTGTCTCCATGCAGTACAGGGCCTGGCTGCATTTTTCCACTTTTACGGCAGGCACCCAACATAAGCGGGACGATGTCTCCCCCTATCAAAACCTAGTGTGTTGAAGCACTTGGGTAATTTTCTCACAGGGTGACTGGGTTTTTTCTCAGGCCTTTGTTTGTAATTTTCTTAGCTTATTAAAGTATGGCACTTTGAGAGGATATTTTAGCTCTGAGTTTATTTTTCGTGAAACAGTTGCATGGCAGCTTTGGATCTTGTAGTGACCCATCTTCAGAGGCTGACCACAGACTACATACCCTGGACCTGCAGAGGGTGCTCTCCTAGTATGTAGAGTGCATGGCTAGACTTTAGGGACAGGCTTGCTAGCTGTTTGCCACCTACGCTGAATCCACGCCTGACAGACTGGCAGCAAAGCGAACAGTTGCAAGGTAGATCATATCTTGCATCTGCCTCTGTTATGTGTTGGCTGATCAGGAGCCTCCTGTAGGGATTAGGGGTTTATTCCACCAGACACATTGCTGCCTTGGTGGCTGCTTCCAGGGATGTCCCTGTACAGGAGATCTGCAGGGCTGCTACCTGGAAGCCAGCACACGCCTTTATTTCCCACTACTGCATTGACCCTGAGTCATTCCAGGATGCTGGTTTTGGGACCTCAGTTCTCCAGTTTCTGTTCACCACGTAAGGGTGCACACCTTGCCCCCTCCTCCTGGAGAACTGTAAGGAGTCTGCCAGAGTGTGGATAAGTGAACCATATCCATGCCAATAGAAGAACAGGTTACTTGCCAGTAGCCATAGTTCTAGTAGTGGTATATATTTCACATCCACACAATCCATCTGGCCTCCACTGGTAAGTGCCATCTGATCCTGCTTCCAGCATGTGAGATCTGACATCATTGGGCAGAGGCAAGGGATATACCACCCAGGTGGTGGAAGGAGCTTAGCTTAAAGACATTCTGGCCAACAATATTGTTACAGTGAAATGGCCAGAGTGTGAACCATATATCACTCCTAGAACTATGGTTACTGGTGTGTAACCTTTTTGTCCCTCCCCACAATAATCTAATGGATTGAGTGCTCAACTACCTGAGGGGTCCTGTGCCTAGCCCATCTTTCCCCTACCCCCAACAACTAATTGATCCAGTTCCTAACCTGACCAATCAGAATACAAAACAAATATGGCCCTCTCCCCCCCTTCCAGCTACCTGACCAGTCTGATATCCAGTTGAGCCCATCACCAAATTAAAAAAGAAAAGTGTCTCCCTCCCAAGCTACCTGTCAAGTCCAGTATGCAATCCAGTATCTCAGAAAATAACAAAAATATGTCTCCCTGCCCCCACAACAACATGACATATCCAATGCCCAACCCGGCCCATCAAGGAATTAAAAAAAAAAAGTCCCCTTCCACCAAAAACTTGACAGATCCGATGCCCAACCTGGCCTGTTGGGGAATGAAAAAATGAGTCCCTCTCACTTAAACTACCTGATTCATTCCATATCCAACCTGGCCCATGTATTAAGCCAAACAGAGATAAGGAAAAGCAACAGCAAAGTGGTGTGTGGAAGGTCGAACAGGTGGAGTAATAAAACACTGTTCTTTCCATGCCTATCCGTTTAGGTCACAGCGGGGGGATCAAACACCACACAGGATGCTTAGGGCTGCTGCTGCTCCTACCACTGCCATGCATGGTCCAGCACTGCCTGCTGTGCAGCAGAATGGTCTCATGCCCAACCTGGTACATCAGGGAATAAAACAAAATCTGTCCCCCTCCTGCAAACTACCTGATGGATCCAGTGCCCAACACGACTTAACAGCGAATTGACAAAAAATCTTACCCCCTTCCCCAAGTGCCCAATACAATCTGTAAGAGAATAAAACAAATCTGTCCCTTCTCCTCCACCCACTTGCAGAACCTGATGAGTCCAGGGTCAAACAGGGTTATTTTAAGGCAGTCAGAATAGCTAAAACCCAAACCGAGGAAAAAATAGCCAATTCAGATAAGAAGGGGGATAAAACCTCTTATAGGTACATTAGGGAGCATAGAAAGGTTAAGGGAGGAATAGTGAAGATTAATAAAGGAGAGGGGAGGTAGGCAGAGGGAGGCAGTGAAAAGGCAGAGTTACTGAATGAATACTTTTGCTCAGTATTCACAAAAGATAAGGAGGAGTTACTTAAACCAGACAATAGAAGCACTCTGGGTAGGGGGGTTGACACCAGTCCATTTATAGAAGAAAGAGTCCTGAAAGAACTCCTAAAACTCAAGGTGGACAAAGCAATGGGGCCTGACAGGATTCATACCAGAATCCTGAATGAACTAAGAGAGGACCTAGTGACACCACTGATCACACTTTTTAACAAATCATGGGAGGATGGGGTGGTAGCTGAGGACTGGAGGAGGGCAGATGTGATTCCCCTTCACAAAAGCGGGAGCAAGGCAGAAGCAGGAAATTACAGACCTGTAAGTTTGACCTCAGTGGTAGGAAAAATGATGGAATCACTTCTGAAAGAAAGAATTATTGAGTACCTAGAGGCCAGCAGGGCACAGGACCAAAAGCAGCATGGATTTACAGCAGGAAGGTCATGTCAGATGAATCTAATAGATTTCTTTGACTGGGTGACCAAAGTAATAGACCAGGGAGGGGCTGTGGATATGGCCTACCTAGACTTTAGCAAGGCATTTGACAGAGTCCCACACAAAAGATGGATAATCAAGTTAGCCAGCCTGGGAGTGGGTCCCAGGGTGGTAGCCTGGGTAGCAAACTGGCTGTACAACAGGACACAGAAGGTAATAGTGAATGGAACACATTCCGAAGAAAGGGGGGTCACTAGTGGAGTACCTCAGGGCTCAGTACTAGGTCCAGTCCTCTTTAACATCTTTGTAGGTGACATTGCAGAGGGTATGGAGGGAAAGGTATGCCTCTTTGCAGATGGCACAAAGATCTGTAACAGAGTTGATACACAAGGGGGGTAGAAAGGATGAGAAGGGACTTGGCAAGGTTGGAGGAATGGTCAGACATATGGCAACTTAGATTCAATGCAAAGAAGTGCAAAGTAATGCACCTGGGAAACAAAACCAGGAGAAGAGTACACAATAGCAGGGGAGGTACTAACAACAACAAAATGGAAAGGGACCTGGGGTGATCACTTATCAGATGATTTAAAGGTGGGTAAGCAATGTGAGAAGTCAGTAAGGAGAGCCAGGGGATACTGGGATGCATAGGAAGGGCATCACAAGTAGAAAAAGGGAAGTGGTTATCCCTCTGTACAGACAGTTGGTGATACCCCATCTGGAGTACTGTGTGCAGTTCTGGAGACCTCATCTACGTAAGGACATAGACAGGATGGAAGCAGTCCAGAGGAGGGCAACTAAAATGGTGCAGGGTCTGCATCAGAAACCATGTGAAATAGACTGAGAGAGCTTAATATGTATACCCTTGATGAAAGGAGGGACAGGGGGGACATGATAAAAACATTCAAGTACCTCAAGGGAATCAACAAAGTCCAGGAGGGTAGCATCTTTCAGAAAAAGAGATGTGTAAGAACAAGGGGGCACAATTTAAAGATAGAGGGGGGATGGTTCAGGGGTAATGTGAGGAAATTTTTTTTCACAGAGATAGTGGTGGACGCATGGAACCGCCTTCCTGGAGAGGCTGTGGGGTCTAAAACAGTGGAGGAATTCAAACATGCATGGGACAGACATAAGGCAATTATAGTGGGGGGGGGTGGCAGGAAGTAGGCTGTTGGTTAACTAACATATGCAGCTTATCCAGTAGTAGGGAAATGGGCAGACTGGGTGGGCCAAGTGGTCCTTATCTGCTGTCAAAGTCTATGTTTCTATGTTTCTGAACAGGACTGTAAAAAAATTAACAAAGAAAAAATGTGTCAACCTCCCCTCAACAACATGACAAATTCTAAACCCGAGAAAGGCCTGCCAGGAAATAAAAAAAAAAATCTGTCACTCCCCAAACTACCTTGTGGGTCAGGTGTCCAACCCGGGCCATCACAGAATAAAAAATAAACATGTTGACATGGAGGGGTGTTACAAGTGAGTTTGGTGTGCTGGGGGGGATGAAACTAGTTGCCTGGTGTTGGGTGGACTTGAACAGCTGTGTACAGTGTAGGGAGCACTACTGAAAAGCAGTGTCACTGTATCAAAGTCCTCCCTGTAGACACCGTATGCAAAAAATCTGTGAAACTGATGTTGAATGTGGGCCACATGTAACTACGATCATAACAGTGAGAGTGGTGAGAGAGCAAATCTTGCTAAAAAAACAAAGATAACATAGAAAAACAAGACCAGCCTTGTTGGCACCAGCTAAATCTTGTTTTTATTTACTTCTTTTGTAACTTACCTTGTTCCCATTTTTCTCCATTCTTGAACATTGAACTCATCTCATGTTTTTTTCTTCCACCTGCTACAACTTTTTATCCCCAGATCAACCTCTCCCTTCACATTCATTCAGTCATCCCTGCTTTATTCCCCACCTGCTACCCTATTGGGTTTTAACTGTGCCTTGACTCAAGTCCTGTTGCCTTGCGTATCACTGTGTTATGTATGCACTGTTTTATATTTTGCAGTATATATTGCATTGTCAATAATTTCTGTCTCATTTTCTGCTAGCACTAGTTTATTGTTCTATACTGCACTGTATGTTTCCTTATTGTGTTTATTTTGTGCACTACATACTGTAAGTCTGGCTTCCCATAATTTTATAACCCCCACCCCACCCCCCACCCTTCCATTTATATCTGAAACTGAGCTTTTCCTCAGTGTGCTCTCCAGGGCAAAACTTAAAAAAAAAAAAAAAAAAAAAAGTAAACCCTGTACATAAAAAAAAAAATGCATTAATAATGCACTGGTCATTATTCTGATGATTTATGAATTACATGCTCTATCTAGAACTATCCGATCAAAAGAATATATCGTCCCAGGCAGAGATAAGCTGGATAAGAGTCAGTCAATTCTCTGTTATAAGAATCTGGGTTACCCCATTTTGGAGCTTCCATATTTGTATTATGTATTCAGACCAAATATTGTGAGATCCAGGTTATCTGGAAATGTAAACACATTATCCATGCAAGTCTAGTTTCTAGTCCATGTTTTACCTAATGCACAGTATATGCCCAGTCACTCAAGAAGAAAACTTCTTACAATGAAAACGTGATACTGGGCCTGGTAGGTGAGGTGTTAGCACCGCACAGTCACTTTGCATCACACAAACATAGGTTAGCACCATGAATCGGGACATAGATCAGGACTTCTTATATTTGAAGCCTGTGTTTGCAAAACACATTGTGAACTGTGCGTTAACATACAGGTAGGGATCGCACACATGCAGATGAGTGGAGTAAGCTTGCATAAACTACGCAAAGCCAAATTTGAAGCCCATGGATGGTGTTAAGGAGAGCGCTGACTAGTGCACATTACTGCTTTTCAGCTAAAGGTTTCAACTGTGCTTAACTATGGACAAGATGCAATTGCTGTTCCATGGCTGTGAGAGTCAAATCCAAGCAGTAAATAAAGACAATGTACACAATTTAAAAAATATAGAAAAAGTATTGCAATGTCACAAAAATGAGAAAAAAAGATAAAACCAACAAGACTGGTTAAAACCAAATCACATCCTAGGTTGTGATGACCACATAATGAGCTGGTAATGATTCTTTGGGGAATGGGCTCATTTGCTTGGGAATGTTGGAATACAACACTGTTGCACAATTGCACTCACATGTTTGTGATGCACTAAATGATACTTTGATCCTGGGCTAGCTGTTTTGCATCCACTGTCATCTTCTCAGTGGCTAGAAAGATGATGTGCTTTATACCTCTGCGATTCCATTGATGACTTGCTTTGCACCACACTCTGGGGTGTATATTCATGCATGTTTTCTGCACTTACAGTGTGCTTTGCAGTTTGTACAAATTTTCTATATCATGCAGAATAACATGTGGGGAAGGGTCTTTGTACGGTGCAAACCTTGACCTTTGAGTATCAGGCCCATCGTGTTTGTATTTATTAGTGTTTCCAAGTTGATGTTATCCTGGATAATTTGTTCTCAATTGAATAAGTGAAAGCACACTCATGGGCCCAGATATTCAGACTGCACTTGACAGGGGCACAAGCCTGGTCGCAGTGCAACTGGGATGCGCCAGGACCAGGACCAGGCGATATTCGATGGTGATGCACCATGGCACAGCACCATTGAATATGGCAAGATCAGTGCATATACTGTGCCTGGCACAGTGGCACTGCACCAGCACAAGCCACAAATAGGGAGCACAGGAATGTGCCAGTGCATGTGTAGTTATGCTAGGTGCATCACCCACGATATTCAGTAGGGGACATGCAACTGAGGCCATTAAATATGCAAGGCATAGATGGGGCCATTAGCATGTCATTATGGCCCCATTTGCATGCCTTGAGCAGTGCAGGATGGTGACTTGAGCCTGGCACCCTGCTCAGCATGACGTGTGCTGTGGGGATCCTGGGGCATCCCCCACCCAGTAGCCATGAATGCGCGGTATAAGGTACTAAAGAGAGCCCTGGTAGTCTAGTGGCCCCCTTCCTCCCAATTCCCTGAGTCCCTGATGACTGTACTGTTAGACAGTCCCTGGTAGTCTAGTGGCCCCCCTCCCCCCCGTGTCCCTGATTGCCGGAATATGCCGGTTTGTAAGTCCCTGGTAGTCTAGTGGTAACCCCCGCCCATTGCCGTGATCACAGTACAGCACCATATCATGATTCCCTGGTGGTGGCACCCACCCTCCACCCACACAGCACTCTGTGCCCACCCCGCTCCCCGTCCTATCGGCGGGTGGCTGCAGCCTGCCTCGCATAATGCTCGCTGCTCATCGAATGGCAGTCACAGTATGGGCTTGCAGGGCATACTGTACTAAATAGTCCAGAATATGTGAATGAAGTCATTCACATATTTGGGACTGTCTAGTACAGTAAGCCTGTAAGCCTGTACTGTAACTGCTGGTCCGGCAAGTGGTCGGTAGTATGCAGGCAGGGTTGCAGCTGCCTGCTGATGACGGGGGTGCAGGGCGGGCATGGTGTGCTGTGTGGGTGGAGGGTTGGGGTGCCACTGGATCACCAGGGAATCATGATATGGCTCTATAAATGTGATCGT
Source organism: Neoceratodus forsteri (assembly GCA_016271365.2). Taxonomy (NCBI): domain Eukaryota; kingdom Metazoa; phylum Chordata; order Ceratodontiformes; family Ceratodontidae; genus Neoceratodus; species Neoceratodus forsteri. The sequence continues at coordinate 721,455,336 of CM028131.1, read as the reverse complement.
GAGCAACAGGCAGGAGGATACCACTATACTACCAGGGACTTACAAAATGGCATATTCCAGTGATCAAGGACACGGATGGAGCGGCCACTAGACTACCAGGGACTGCCTAACGGTACAGTCACTGGGGACTCTGGGACTCTGGGAATTGGGAGGGAGGGGGGCCACTTGACTACCAGGGAAAGTCAAACATTTCAGTGATCAGGGCATCAGGGACTCAGGAGGGGGATCCACTGGATTACCAGGAATATGTGTGTATTTGTGGATGGTGTTCCTGGTGGCCAGATGGCCACTCACAGCTGGCGGCTGCTGTGTTGCACCCTGCAATACAGTGGCCCACCTGTGGGTGGCCAGGAGTTGTTCCCACTCCTCACGGGCTCAACTTTGAGCTCCCCTATATGGCGCATTGCAGGGTTGTGCCAGCATATGCGCTGCACATCCCAGGCTGAATATCTGGATGTACCGCATATGCATGGGCACGCCCCCTGCATCTGTGCCACATACTTTTGCATTGCGCCCCTGCGCATTGGGATTTGCGCTGTGCCTGGCTTCCCTTTCAACATCCCACTGGGCAACGCGGGGTTGCACCAGTGCAACTCTGTTGTGCCATGTGCAACCCCTTTGAATATCCCAGCCACAGTGTTTTTTTAGGGCTCAGTATCTAATCAGTGTTCTGACTTCTCTGAATAGAAGTGGATTAAGATCGCATACAGAAACATAGACCTCATATTATTTACAGCATACTCTATTATTTGTCTCAGCTACGGTTGTTGTTATGTGTTGCAATCTCCACACTCCCCTTTCCCCCAGGTCACACCTGGAGTCGAGCCTTGGCTCAGCATGCCTTTCCTGGTCACCAAATGTTTATATAAAATAAAAAAATTAAAAAAGGCTACCAGTCGAACCAGTCTGCCCATAAAAACTGTTTTTTGGTTTTGCAGTAAACAGCTGGTGCTTCTCTCAAGGTATCAAAGGGTATGTAAACATTTGAACATGGAAGAAAGAGGCTGACTGCCTTTAGGGTTGTGTAATTGTGTTCAGTTCAATGGAAGTTACTCCATGCTGAGTGCAGGACAGTTATTTTTTCATGAAATTAATTTTTGGTTAATGCTGCTAAATTCCATATTAAAATCTGTATGCCTTATTTCATAGATCACGTCTATTTCACTGAAGCAGTACTTTAGTTGTATTATTTTGTAACTCTAAGTTTAAAGTACTTTAAAAAATATATATGTTGAGAGTGTGTGTGTGTGTGTGTGTGTGTGTGTGTGTGTGTGTGTGTGTGTGTGTATATTTGTTTTATTATACTGGCTCGATAGTGCCAGTATCATAAAGGTGTTTAACAAATTTAGCATGCTTTGTCTCATATGCTTGTTTTCAAGACATTAAATGTTTCCTGAAGGTAGCTAGTGTGGTTTCTGAGAAGCAGATGTGTAAAATTATTTTTGTCTATACTAATGCATTTTTTTTGCTCTTACCTACAACCTAAACAGTACCAATTTTTTTTCCAAATCATTTAGGGTAAGCAGCCTGTGCCAATGTAGTACCTTTTGAAGGTTTCATGAGAAGACAATCGGTTCCAAAATTATAAGGATTCAAAGATTTTTTTTTTTTCCCTGAGCATGCTCAGTATGGTTTTAGGATAACCCTCTTGTATGGCACTAAAGATTTTGTGTTGCAAGAGCATTTTGCTTGTGCACCACTTAGTTTTCAAAATATGGAAAACACTTTTGGGTCTTGATAGCTGCTATCTTTTTTTTTTTTTTCAAACTAAAAAACATGGACAATACATAACAATGAAAAATTTGAAAAAACAAGCAAACTCATCAGTCTTCCTAAATGGGACATGTTGAGCAAGATTCTACTGTTTGTTTTTCTCAAAATGAGCTAGAAATACTTTTTTGGGACTCTGGCTGTGCAACGCATAAATTTCAATGTCACACATTTTAAATGTACAACACTAAATTTCTGTTTTTGTGTCTCACATATTTTTACTCATAACTTGGCTGTTTTGCAATGTTTACTCCAAATTTCTTACTATACTGTTTACATTACCCTATCTAATGAACAAGGGTAGTGGGACTTTTCAAGTACCAGTCAAAAGGTGATTTCACAGTCGGTCTTTGAAACCACCTTTTGGGCAGGATTTAACACATTCTAGTGATCATGTTCATGATGTAGGGTAAAAATAATTTTTGTATCACACATTTACAGTTGTAGCCAAAGACATGGACATATATTTCTAGAAATTGCTGTGACATCTCTAGGTAAATTCACTGCCTGCCTGCAACACCACTGTGGGACATCAGAGAGAACCTCTTTAGATGCATCATAGAATATCTGTGCATCATAGAATGTCTGTAAATATCTGAATGTATTTTTGGCTGCAGCTGTAAGTGTAGCACTAAAATGTGACACTCAAATGTGCGACACTAAAATTCCATTTTTGTTTCTCACATACATTTACTTGTAACGTGGCCATTTTACAATATTTTAGTCCCACATTTTAAATGTACTGTTTACATGACCTTTTGAAAATGGCTGGTGGGAATTTTCATGTACAGGTCAAAAGGTGATTACACAGTCACTCTACGAAACCACCTTTTCAGGTGATTTAATACATTCTAGCATCCATGTTCATCATGTAGGATCAAAATAATTTTTGTGTCTCGCATTTAAGAGCAACACTAAAGTGCAAAACTAACATCTGAAACATTAAACTTTTCTGTGCTCACTGAAAATGGAATTCTTGGCTCACATGTAAATACAGATGGACTCCTCCCTTGGCAAAGGGCCCAGAGAGCCCTGTGTATCTGTACCTGTACCTGTTCGTGCAAGTCCTGATGCGACCTGCATGAATGAGAATATTATTCCACTATATCAAAAAGACAGGAAATTCACACAAAAAACTGTGTTAATGCATCAATTAGGATTCTCGTTAATACCACAAAGGTAGGGAAATGTGGCATTAGGGTTTCCAACTGTAACTCCCCACCCCCCAAGCAACAAAAGTACAAGACCACACAAGCAATCACAGACAGCCATCATCAAGTAAATCAGAAAACATACAACTGTTTCCAGATGACACAAATGCAATAGCACTGATGCACTGCCTTTGTGGATTTGCAGGGGCCTGTGCTTCTTCTGCAGGCAGAAGTGTGTATGTATGTCTTATGGTATGCATAAGTACCTGTGGCTGCAGAAGTGTTTGCCACTTTGGGACCTGTGCTTCTGCAGACAGAAGTTGTGTTGCAATTTGGGTATCATGGATTTCTGTATGTAACAGCAGAAGTGCAGGCTGTATGGGAGCCTGTGCTTCTGTAGACAGAAGTCATTGTCTTGCCTGTGGCTGCAGAAGCATTTGCCCCACAGGGGCCTAGTGCTGCAGTATGGGTATTATGGATTTTTAAATGCAGTACCCCAAGACCAGACCTCACAGTGGTCTGTGCATCCGCACACAGAAATCGGTGTGTATGTCTTACCCTGCAGCTGCAGAAGTGTAGGTCCCTGAGGCACCTTCATTTCTGCAGACAGAAGTTATGTTGTTGTTTGGGTATCATGGATTTTGTGAGACCTGTACTTTGGAAGCCAGAGCTCTGTGTGTATGTCTTGTATGTCTTATAGTGTGCATGAGTACCTGTGGCCACAGAAAAGGCTGTCCCCATAGAGGCCTGCACGTCTTCAGGCAAAAGAAAACTTGTAATTTGGGTATCACAGATTTGTATTTGTGACTCTGCCAGGGGTGTGTGCTTCTGCAGACAGAAGTAGTGTTTTAATTTTGATGATTTTTCCCTCCTGGCCACCTGAGCTGCTCCTCCCCTATCGGGGGACATCCAGATGCCTCCCTCCTCTGCCATGGACACCGGATTCTGCAGCTTCCCCCCCACAGTGGGGCTGCAGGGAGGGATCCTGTGTATTCCTGTGGGCACAGATCAAGGCAGGTACCCCGGTGAAATTTGTGGACGGCCATCAAGCCACTCACTTCAGGTGCCATTTGTCCTGGTTTCCTTTGCCCAATCAGTGCATGTTCAGACAGTACCCCCAGTCTCCACTGGGGGCCGCTGCTGAGTGATGCATCCCCAGATCCCACCCCCGGAGAGGAGAGCAGTTCACTGGATGCTCCATCCTCTCCGTCCCCTGCCGACCCCCATGCGCCCTGAGTCTGTTCCCGAACCCAGGTCGCCGGTGTGGGTCAAGCTAAGGCACCAGTGCCTTAACCCTCCATGCCACCGGGCCAGCCCAGAAGTAGTGTTTTGATTTAAGCATTGTGGATTTCTATCTGTAGCCAGAAATGAATGTACGTCCTGCAGTGCTCAAGCTGCACATACAAATCCATGAAGGTAGTACATCTTATACTGTAGTTTCTATTAAACTCACTGTCTTTTTAGTCTTGCACTCTTCCCAGTGCTGACTGGCCTGCTAATATTTAGCTCCTGCTAATAATTAGGTGAATGCATAAGAAATCAAGCAAAATCACTGACCAATAAAAAAAAAGTTTAATTAACATTACACATCTTAAAAATATCTAAGAAATGACAGCAAATCACACCAAAAGATACAATGAGCAAAAAAAATCTACTGATTTAGGAAAACAAATGTTCAAGGAGCAAGGTAGGTCTGACTCTTGGCTTAGTGGGCAATGACAGTTTTAGGATCAAAGGATCAGCAGCCATTTGGAGTCACACCTTGTAGTCCTTTTCTAAATTGCAGACTGTGAACTCATTAATATTGTTGCTGTACGTTATATTGTAAAAGTGTACAGCAGCCATTACACCATTCTCTGCTGCGTACCACCCGATTTCATAGTGCATTTCTCCAGCATATGAGGTGTAGCTGGAAGGGCATCCCTGCTTAGAGGGTGTTGGGTTACAGGCTGCGAGTTCGCTTGCTACTGCAGAAGCAGTATCAGAGTCCAATCCTGTGTGAAGCAGCTGAACACATGACACATCAGCCATGTCAAGAGGGTATTCCCTCTTTGTTCCTTTCTTTACCCACCGTAGAATTGACATACTGTAATTACAAAAAGAATATGGCAACGGAGCACAATCAACAATAGAGACAAGGGCAGACCAAGGCTATGCTGGTTTTGTAATAACCAGCTTTCAGTTTCTGACCAATTACAGTACAATGTCAATTACTTTTAATTGCTCTGTAAGCTGCTGTAAAGCTGATGTCAATGTACTGATACAGCTCATCACTACTGTGTGTAATGACTATAAGCAGCTTGCAATGTACTTGTAATCATTAGCGGGTAACGGAAGCGCGTAATTAAAAGACCGCAGATAAATTTTGAATGGACTCAATGCTAACATTTCGGGATGCTGACATTTTCTGGATTACAGTATATATCTACATACATACACACAGTGAAGCCCACCAGGATGAAGTGCAGTGTCACAAGTTTCCTGCATGACAAAAGGTATTAACGCCCACTGAAATTGCATTGTTTGTTGCAGTAACTCTTCTGCAGAATTCTGCAGAGTTAGGCTTCATCCTTGTGGGCTTCACTGTACATATATACATACAGCACAGCCAGCCATAGTGCAGTGCAATAAACTGCAGTAAATAAAATGTCACAAAATACTGCAATGAATAAGAGCTTAATTGCGACTGAATTAACTCCAGCACAGTGCAATATTTTGTGATATACTGCAGCATTACTGCATTGTGTCCTGTCTGGTGCTACTATATATTTAGCTAATTTTGTTAAATTTTTGGTTGACAAAATTTATGTGAGTTTGTACTTTTAGATTGCTTCTACGTTATAACTCTAAAGAGATACAGTAACAGAGTTCTCATATATTTTATATATGCAACAGAATCCAACATCACTTTTTGAATAGTGTTAAGTACCCACAGATAAATACAAAACATGTATCCTCCTGTAACGTCTGTGAAAGGATTATCAAAGTGGAACTAGTTTGATGTTATTGGCACTTGGGTAATAAATGTTAATATACTCTAAGAGCATAAAAATCTTTCTAATGCCTTCGGGCATGGTAAAGGTGATTTGGTTGTTTGTAGCCCCACATAAAGGAAGCAAGAATGATTAAAATTCTACATTTAAAGTTTAGTTTTGGTCCCATAAATAATGCATTAAATGGAATTAAAAAAGAAGCATTATTTGATCAGTTTCTTGGCAACAGACTACTTCTGATTCATCACCACTCTTGAATAGAACATTAGTCCATGTTTAGTTTCCCTAACTGTTTTTACTTTGCCATATATCATACCCTGTAAAAGATATTTAGTGAAACAACTACAAAAATGGGAAATCTAATAACCAAATATGAGTAAAATGTTAAAAAACAAGATATAGATTATTTAGGTTTCCATTTATTTTTAAGTGCACATCTAATACAGATCCACCAGAATTAAATGACTAAATAAGGAGTTACTTACAGCAGCACATTCATCAGTTTCAAATCACTTTAATGGTTAGTCATACCAAGAAAATCCTTTTCCCATTTACTTAAGAGTTTCATGCAATATAAACAACAGCTTGTAAAACATTTACAGTATTATACAATATTATATACTGTTGTAGTAATAAACTGCTTAAACATTTTAAGGGCTTGAGCTGCTTCAGTGGCACAGCAGCAGTGAATTCTGCTGCAGTACAGACAACCAGAGTTTGGAAGCAGACTTAATCACCATGTCGGGAGTCAAGCCAGGCTGCAGGCAGCTGCTAGAGGGCAGCATGTCTCAACCAGGGAGGGTTCGTGGCAGGTTCCCACACACAAACCATCCATCTGTGGTCAGGCCAGGGAGCTTTCTCTTTCCACAGAAGTTACATTGCATTGCTGAGGCTGTATGGCATGGCCTACACCAAAGGGATGAAGGCAGACTGATGGAAAAAAAATGAGGGGAAAACAAAATCCCTTGCTGTCAGTATGAAAGCCAAAATTGCTTGGACAGGGTATATGCTTGATATACAGGGCATATCCCTGGGATAATGGCAGCTAGGCATACAAATCTGAGTTAAAAAAATTCTGAGTGCTGGATTTTCAAATGACTCGAGCGTAAGTCCATTATTCGGATGCAGCCATAGCACATTCTCATTGTATTGTATTGTTAGGGCTTATTGTGCTCAGAATTCAAGCAGCTCAAAAACCTTATTATGCACATTCTAAAAACCTTATTGTGCACATTCTGTTGTTAAGTGCACCTGTGACTCCCTTACACTCACTCCTGCTGTCTGCTTTCAAAGGGAATCCTCAGCTCCCCTGCTTACTGTGGGACCTACAAATCCCCATTAAGCAAATAATTGAAATAAATAACTTTATTAAGTATCTGACACTTTAGGTAGTTTACTTAGTATCTAGTTGATCCTGCATCTGTCCACCCACTATGCTGCTGAACTAATAGTCCCACTGCCCCCCCCCCCAGCAATTCCTGTCATGACGTTGGTGAAAACTATTCTGCGGGGAACATCTATATGCCAGTACATGCAAATGTATTCTAATACTCTGTAATTGTGCATTTTCATGCTTATTGTACCAGTACCAATTGGGTTGAGTCTGCATGGTTGATACCAGCACACTAAGCATGAAAATGCACTGTTACACAGTATTAGAATACATTAGTAAGTGCCGGCACATAGATGTCCCCTGCAGCTTAGTTATCTTTCAAGTCATCACAGGACTGGCTGCGGAGGAGAGTGGGACTATTAGTTCAGCAGGATAGAGGGTAGAGGAATGCGGTATCAACCAGATATAAGCTATTTAACTGTCAGCTGCTTAAAAATGTATTCCTTTTGGTTATTTGCTTATTTAGCACCTCTAGGTCCTGCAGTATTAAGGCAGAAGATCTGAGGATTCCCGTTTCACTTCTTTCACTCACTGTACCTTACTGTGCTTCACAGAAACCCTAACAGCAGTACGATTATAATGTTTATGTCTTTATTCTTTAAAACCATACACTATAATAAATAAAATATGGGCTCCAATACACAACTCACCTTGTGTTTCTATCTCAGGGTTGAGATACCATCATGGACCTCTCGAGCTTTGCTCTTAAGGTCCATACGCTGGTATCTCAACCCCTTGATGGAAACACAGGCTTGTTGTGTATGGGTACCCATGCATTATTCCTTGTATTTTGACACATGCATCATTGTTGGAATGCATCTCGTGGTACTTGCAATATGAAGTTAGACCACATTTCTTGTGGGCTAACAGTCATGCCTCAAGTAGCACAAGTGTGTGAAAATGGTGACACAGATATTTGCAAATTCTAGCCCTAAAATGTGACAGTTGACTACGTAATGTAATTCTGTGCTAGAGCATTTTTAGATTGTTGAAATCCTTATATATTACCTGATAAAAATCACATAAAGGGACTCAGTGAACACATTTTTGTCATATTACTGCTAGTTAAAATCCCACATTTTCTGATTCTTTGCCTTCTCTAAAATTCATTGATGTTGCTGGTTGTTTTATATGATTAATTTCTAAGTAGGACTGAAATGCATGTGACTAGGCTAATTATACCCAACCTTGTTTTGTTTCAAATCAATGATCTACTCTTAAGGAATCCTTCCTGAATATGAGACTTTTCCCCCAGGCAGTACAGCCATTCATGATGCAATGGTCTCCACTCCTACCACTGCATAATTTTTTCCCCTGAAAAGAAAAAAAAAATCCATTGATGTCTGTTGCACCCCCCCAAACATAAATCAGTGACACTGGGGGTGCCTAATCCCCCAGTGTCCTCAACTGTTGCAATATTGTCCCCTTGTGACAGTGGGGGTGCCCAATCCCCTAGTGTCCTGTCCCTGAAATAAAGAAAACTGTCCCTTGTCATTTTTTTACCTGAAAAAAAGGAAAACGTCCATCATTGCCCGCAGCATCGTCACCCACCTCCCCACCCGAGCCTCCCACTCAGAACCCACTACCCCCTGCCCCCCACCCCATACTTACCCATTGGAGGTCCATCCCCATAATATTCCTTGGACTGCAGACACATCTTCACTCTTCAAAGCCCAACTGCAAACTGAGGTAAGAGCTTCAGTGTATTTCAATGGAGTTTTCAGCTTCAATATATTTCGGTGGGTTTTTCAACTTAGTAGCATAACTTGGCCATTTTTTTATATTTTTTCCCCAAATTTTCAACATACCTTTTTTGGGACCCCGCCTCATGAACATTGCATGTGATGTTAGGTAAATCTGTCCCAAAAGGTGATTTTGAGGTCAGTGTGGAAAATCACCATTCAGGCACGAGTTGAACATTTTCTCCATCATTGTTCATGAGGCAGGGTCATAAGAAGGCTATGTTAAAATTTTTTTGTAAAAATATTAAAAAAACAATGAAGTTTCCAGTATAGCCATTTTGTCATAGCACCTCATGAATGAGACGGCTGTTATTTTTCAGATCCTGGCCAAAATGTTTTTTGCATCCTGAAAGGTGATTTTGCAGTCGCCACGCGAAATCACTTTTTGAGCAGGACTTTTAATTTTTCTCTGCCTTTGTTCATGAGGTGAGGTCATAAGAAGGCTATGTTGAAAATATGGGGCACAAATATTAACAAACAAGACAGTTTCACTGCCCAGCATCATCACTTCAACTTTGCATTCTTAACCATTAATAAAATGATTCCTTCAATGAAACAATTTTTAATGTCACTTTCAGTGGTATCAGCACCACACATGCCCTATGACACCAGTGCATGCAGCGAACACTCAGCATTGACAAATGCTTGTTTAAACTGGAGACACTTTGAGGCCTAGGGGGGTTGACAGCATCCCTTTAACTGATGCCAAGTAACAGGCTAACTTAAAGTTGATTACCAAATGTAGTGATTTTGCAAACTCCATCTCTGTAAATACAAAGACTGATTATTTAAATTTAGTAACCAGGGTTTCAGTTTTATATAGCAAGTCCTTACATGAATGCAGCAGTAGGTGCTGACATCTGTAGAGTGGTATGTCCGTATAGTATGATGGTGGTGGGGTAAACAGTGTTTAATACAAAGGCTCTTGAGGGTGTTATTCTCCTTATAAAATGGTTTTAGCTTCCATGAAAAAAATAGTCTTCATAGTTTGCTTCCCTGTAAGGAAGGAAATAAGGTAGGTTGTCCCCACCTCTGTGTGACCAAGATTTATTCGCTCAGGAAGTAAAATTTGCCAGACCCCATTTTGTAAGTCTAAATAACTAACCCTTATATGGGTAAAAATCTGTACAAAACAAAAAGGTACCATATTTTTCCCTGTACTATATTAGTAAAATGAGAGTTCAGCACTCCTCATCTAGTCACTGCTGCCAGAAAGATGACTTCTTTTTTTTTAAAACATGGTGGGAGGGATTTTCAGGTGCGAGGATGCAGCACTTGCATCCATATTTTGGATGCATGCTGTGTCCACGCAGATGTGTTCAAATGTCTGTGCCTTACTCGCAGACATTTGGATGCATTTGTTTCGCAACTGCAGGAATCCCATCCATTTATCGGATGCAGCTGTGGAAAACCATCCTGGGAGTTAGACCAACTTTTCATGGTCTAACTCCCAGGACGGAGTTTGGCAACCACATCCGAAAAAAGGACATGGCTCTTTGTAAATCCCCCCATCTTCTGTTTGTTCTTACCCCAATTAGAATGGGAGACCTTAATTTCCAGATTTCAGACTGAAATGTGGGCAAGCATGGCCGCAAATGTTAAAGGGCTAGTGTACTGCCTTAAATTAATGTGAGGTTTTTAAAAGTAGTCAACCATTACCTTTTATGTCTGAGGCACTTTATCTTTGCTCTTTGGTTAGTTTGAAGAATTATTTTTTACTTGATGTTAGTAAGTGTACTCAGGGGTTCGCTTAATTTATTTTTAGTGGAAGTCTAATACTTCCATGAGCCAAAATCTGGATGTCATTCCAAGTTTTTGGAAGTCAAAACACTTCCTAGATCCCACAATTTGGAAGCCAGTTTTTTAGGAAGGATCAATTTATGAATGTTAATATGAACATTAGTGGTAACATTCAATTTATGTTAAAAAAAAAAAAAAAATCCTTAATTTCTTGGCTTGTGTACCTTCAGCTTTGGAAGTTATCCATTTTGTTCTTTACATTTGGAAGTCAATGACTTCCTCCCCCTTTATTTTGGAAGTTGTTGCCTTATTTTTGGGAGTCAAATACTCCCAAAATGAAGTTAAATGAAGCCATGGGTGTGGTGTGTAGAACAGCATGCTGGCTGGAAGCTCCCAAATCTAGCCCTGTTCCTCACATTACCTCATTAGCATTGTGACCTCACTGACTATGACATCACAGTTGCTCAGATAGTCACTCAGTAACTGCCAGTTCAGTCACCTGTGAAATGAGGTCACAGTGCTGATGATGTAGTTGGAGGAACAGAACTAAATATGTCAGCTGCCAGGCAGATTGCTATTCCACATCAGTGTAATACTGTCACATGAAAAACATTATAATGAGTAAATGGAAAATGAAAAATACTTCAGAAATAAAAAGTTACATCTGACTACTTTATAAAATTTATAAAATGTTCCTGTCTATTTTTGGTTCTACTAGCTTTATAAGTTGCCTCCCAATGAACCCCATCCCACATTGATTCATACTGTATGTGAACTAGCCATAATGAATTGGAGTGAGGTTGCACGTTTTGTGCTTCTAATGCCAAACAACTCTTAAAGCTAGATTTTGTCTTACATTTATGCAGTTTGGCTCATGAGATACCACTGGTAGTCAAGGAACATTAGATGAAGAAAGCCACACCTCTTCCTGTTGACAAAACAATTCAGAATGTAACATGATCAAACCAGTGCACTTTAACTGTTACTGAATCACAAGTCCTATGCACACAAGACAGCTCTGAGTGCTAGCCAGAAATTGTCTATGGACAAGCACAACAATAGCCCACACTCACCTGAAAAAAATAAACAGCTGAAGTGAGTATATAGTATATGCCACTTTAATAAGCAAAAGTCAGCGGAGTGTGGTACTGAAACCCTGATGATTTGGACCCAAAGGTTTTATACAGTTTGAGTTGGCCATTGTCCTAGTGGAAGTATGCCACACTTTGCTAGCAGCTTGGGTCCTGCAGAGAATTCATGGCATATGAACATACGAAAATGCCAGCAGATACAGGTCATATGGCCTATCAAAAGCTGCTCAAGTGTGCATCTCCCAGTCTAATCTACTGCAGCTTCCCCCCACCCATTTCCCATCCATCTGATTTATTGCCCCAGTCTGCCAAGTCCTCCCTCCCCAGCCTCACTTTAGTTCTGACCTTACCTTTGACCCTGTCCCACCCCTTCTTAAAACTGTCCAGTTTTCAGTGATATCACCTCCTTTGGCAGCTCATTCCATCTCGCTACTACCTTTTCTGTGACACAGTGACTCCTCATTTCCCTCTTGAATCTTCCCCCTCCAATTTCAGAATGTGCCCCCTGGTGTTTCGCACCCCCTTTAGTCTAAAAATGCCCTCAGTACTAACCCTATTCATGCCATTTAAGTACTTGAGGGTCTCAATCATATCACCTCCTCCCTTCTATCCTCCAGGGAATACATGTTGAGCTCCCTCAGTCTTTCCTAATATAGTTTGTCCCCCAGGCCAAGGGTTATCTTTGTCACCATATGCTGTACCTCCTCCAATAGTCTGATGTCCTTTAAATGGGGACACCAGAACTGTACACAGTACTCCAAGTGCAGTCTTACCAGTGACCTGTACAAGATGACTTCTTCTCTTCTAGAGGTGATTCCTCTGGAGGTGCACCCCAGCATCTTTTTAGCTTTGGCTGCCACCTTTCTGCATTGCGCAAAATGATTCGTGTCCCCTGTGACTAGTATCCCCAGATCCTTCTCCTCCTCTGGAGTGGATGACTGCCCTCCCAGCCAGTAGCTCTTCCCAGGGTTTCTGGCTCCCAAGTGCATGACTTTGCACTTCATTGCATTGAACCCCAGCTGCCATGAATCTGACCAGCACTCAATCTTTGCCAGATCCTCTTGGAGTTCTTGCCTCCCTTCTGTATTGTCCATCTTCATACAGATCCTTGTGACATCTGTGAAAAGGCTGATTTTACTCTTAATCCCAACTGATATGTCACCAATGAAGATGTTAAATAACACTGGTCCTAGTACTGAGCCTTGTGGGACCCCCCTGGTTACAGCTCAGGGAGACGAGAGTTCTCCCCCTACAGTTACCCTCTGCTGCCTGTCCTACAGCCAGCTCATAACCCAACTTTAGATTGTTTGCCTGCTAATACTCCAAATATTGGAGCTTTAGAGCCACCTGATCCTCTTCAGAGTGAGGCATCTCCCAGGCGCACACCAATCTACACCCCTTAGTCTTCAACTGACTCGGCTCAGCACAGTACCATGGTGAGTGATGTTGTGAGATCAAGGGGTGAAAGTGGAAGGGTGCAATCAGGTCCAGGGCATCGGTGAATGCCATGTTATAGGCCTCTACACCAGCCTCTGAACCCTGAGCACAAGCTAACAGCAAACTCTAGACATAAGTGACTCCTGGAGCTGGCGAGGCTCCAATTTATTTCTTGGATGACACCAGATAGTCTCCGTAGTTGGGGTTAATTTACAGGGGGCCCTACAGAGGAGCTCAACTGTATGATGATCCAACCAACAGACCAGATCAACCCTGACAGCCGTAATGTCAAGTCTGAGTGAGAAGACTAGATCCAGAATGTGGCCATATATGCTTATGCTTCAGGACCCCTGAACCCCCATTACTGAAATGCAGCCTATCTGGTTTATACAGTTTCTTGTTCTCCCATGTCCTACCCCCCCACCAGACTGTACCCCATAGTCTCACATCATCACCCCAGCCACTTGTTGAACTCCTCAATTCTTTGTTTTGTAGCCATACTTGCCCTAGGCACCGGAAGAACTTCAGAGAAAACAACTGATCATCCTGCTTTACTGTAGAGCCTTCCAACTTCTCTGAACCTCTTCTGCACCTCTTCAATCCTACACCTCTCCAGGTCATTTGTACCCAGTGTGCAGCACAATGTGAGGTTTCTTCCCATCTGTCCCCATACACTTTGGAATAATCTGCCCCACCCTTCTTGCCATCATGCCTGGCATACATTCCATTCATGTGCTGCTTTTCCTTGTGCCCTTGCCTCCCCATCTCACACCCTTCAGTATCAAGCCCCCCAGAATGACCTCCCATTTCCTGCTCTCCTCCTATGCATTCCCCATCTTTCTGTTCATAGTCCTGAGCCCCCTCTCCTTATTCAATGGCAAGTGAAGTGGGCAGTTGGTCTGGGAAACAGTGCTCTAGCTGGCAGCACTTCCCAGCCTAGGGAGTTGATGGCACTACAACAGGTTCCACAGCGACCCCTCTAAAGGGCCAGTAAGCTTGCTTCCTCCAGGGTCAGTTGTGGTGTTCATCGATAACCCAAAAGGCTGGTAGCACTATTGTGTGGGTAAAGAGAAAAACATCCTGGTACTGTCAGAATTACATCTTGGGCACAATTCAGCTATTCACACCGAGGATCTCGATGCCCATTGAATTGAGCTAGTTGCAGACTAGTGTGTGAGGGAACTGGGTGGTTGCCCAATGCTCAAAATGACAGCAGACACTGGACTGGGAAAAGAAAATCCTCTTGGAGGAAAAATTATACCATTCAGCTCATGAGGTTACAGTGGACCCAGCTAGGTAATGTTAAATAAAGAGGCAAGGCGAGGCAACTTTTATTTGTAAAGCACCCAGTCCCAGAGGCTCTGGGCACGTCACATTAAAACAAGTAAATGAGACAGGTAGAATAACATATCACAATAAATACATAAATACCATGAAATTAGATTAGTAGCATACTAAAACAGCACTGGTCAGACTACTTCACTTGGGAAGGCCAGGTCAAAAAGATGAGCCTTGAATCCCCTTTGGAAAGCCTCGACCAAGGAGACCTCCCTAAGAGATGGTAGTAGAGCATTCCACAGGACTGAACCGGTGACACTAAAAGCCGTGTCACTGGAGGTTCTCAACCTGATCCTGGGAACCTCAAGGAGGCCCCTGATTGAGGAGCGGAGGGAGCAGGCCGAGGTGCAGGTTGTTAGGAGCTCAACCTGGTAGCCAGGTCCTAGCCCATGTAGGGCCTTATAAGTGAGAAGATTCACCTTGGAGATAACCCTCCACCTGACAGGCAACCAGCGAAAAAAATGAGGCACATGACTAGACCTCAAGAGGCCAATCAGCAACCTGTCAGCAGCATTCTGAACTAGTTGTAGTCAGTGAAGGGTACCTCTAGAGACCCCGAAGTAATGAGTGTTACAGTAGTCAAGCCTAGAGGTCACAAAGTCATGTGCCAGGGTGGGTAGGTCATCTGGTGGAACCAGGGGTTTGATCCTGGTGATATTTCTCAAGTGGTAAAATCCATATTGGAAGACACCCGACACCGGAACTTCAAGTGTCAATCTGTCAACAAGGATCACGCCAAGATCTCGCACCCTAGTGGAGGCCAACAATGGCGATTGACCCAGATGAAAACCTGGCATCCCAGCATCGGTGACACTCCCATGACCTGGCTCAACCACTAGTACCTCTGTCTTGTCTGGATTCAGTTTCAACCAGCTGGAGGACATCCAGTCATTAATCTCTGCTAAGAAGTTGTTAAGCACTTCCATGGCATCTGATTTTCTTTGGTCAAAAGACATTCAGTTGGGTATCATCTGCATAGCAATGATAACCCACACTGTAATGCCTAATGAGCTCACCCAGGGGCATCATGTGTACTGCAAATAACTTGGGCGACAAGATTGACCCCTGATTCACTCCATAAGGCAGGGGCTTTGGTGTACAGGAGAAATTCCCCATAACCACCCATTGCTTCCTGCCCAAGAGAAAAGACTCAAACCAGCAAATAACAGTGTCAGCGAGTCTACAATACTCTCTAAGGTGACTGAACAGCACCATGTGATCTGCAGTTTCAATACTATGCTTGGCCCTGAAACCTGACGGAAGCGGCTTATAGATGTCAAAGGCCACAAGATGCTCCTCGAGCTGCTCCACCACAATTTTCTTGACAACCTTACCCAAAAAGGGAAGGTTGGAGATAGGATGGTAATTCACCAGAATGTCAGGGTTGAGAGATGGTTTCTTCAGAAAGGGCCTCACCAGAGCTTCTTTCAAGGCACCTGGAAATACCCCCCCATCAGTGAACACCTGACTCTTCCAGCGAACACCGGGCAAACAGAACCAGCATATTTCATCAAAAAACGTGTCATTGCTGGCCCAGTTCACTATATCTGTACTTCAGCCCAGAGATAACCTTAATGACCTCTGACACCTCCACCAGATTAAACTCCTCCCAGACAGACTGAGTGCCTCGATTCTCCCCAAGTTGACCACTGCAGACTACAGTAGCATCCACTGATGAGATCCCCCCGATGAATAGAAGACATCCTATTGGAAAAGAACCAAGCAAACTCTTCAAATAATGTGACTGAAAAAGCTTTTTTCGGCTGTAGACAGACTGGATGTAAAAATCTGTCCACAGTCTGCAAAAGCTGAGCGGGTCAGTTCTACCCCGCAACAATCTCCCTGGATAAGAATTCTGCCTTCTTATGGGTGATTGCCCCCTTGAACTCAGAATAATTAGCACACAGGGCTAGTTTGTCCCCATTCGATCAGGTCATCTTCCTATAATGCTCTGACTTCCGACCCTTGATCTTCATCGCCTTGAGATCCCCATCAAACCATGGAGTTCCCAAGGGAGAGAATCTGGGTTGTACACAGACTGGTGCGATGGTATCAAGAACCCCTGAAAACTACCATGTTATAAGTGGCAACTGCCTCACCCATGTCAACCACACATGCAGTGACTACACCAGCTAACTCGGCCACCACCATAACCCCTCTGGGGACAAGCCCCTTAAAGGGTGGTAGCTGACCATCCCAACAGGGTAAGGACTATCAGGGTGGGCCCCGAATGAGAATGCCACCATGTGTTGATCAGACCACATGACCTGATCAATCTTGAGGTTAGTTACAGCCAGCAAGTGTGTGGCCATGGTGGTGGGTCACAGAAATAATGACTTGTGACAAGCCTAGTGATGACATTAATTGGAGGAGGTCTGACCCAAATTGTGAGGATTTGCCATCAACCCAAGCATTGAAGTCCCCCAGAATTAAACATCTGGGGGACTCCAACACCTTGCTGATGTCGAAGTCCGTCACCTCCTGCAGGAATTCTCCTCCCGCCTCACGGGGGTGGTAAATGAGGAGAATCCTGCAACCTGCACCTGGACTCCCACACACAGCCACACACTCAAAGGACCTGGTTGTCCCCACTGGGAGCATGGTGAAGTTCAAGTCAGATCTAAAATAGATGGCCACACCCCCACCCCTGTGGTCCCACCTCGGGCAGTGTATCACAGAGTACCCGGTGGGCACAGCTGCTTCCAAAACAGGCTCGGCAACATCACTCAACCAGGTCTTCGTGATGCAAGCCAGGTCAACTGAAGAAATCATGTCCACCATAATTGCGGCCTTGTTCCGCATTTATCTGGCATTGTGTAACACCACCCAAAGGGGACTGGAAGTCACTGAAGCCCCTCTGGCTGCCTGCCCACTCAGTCTGGTGGGAACCCTGTGGATGGAAACCAAACATGTTGGGCTTCTCTCCAGTTCCGTCTAAACCCAGGATGTCTCCTGCACCCTGCCACCCCGATACCTCTAACCCCCGCCTGACCCTTAGCAGCCTGCTGCTGCCAGCCCCTTTTATCCTGACAGTGCCTAGCTGTCGTAGATGACACAGGGAGGTTGACAAAGGGGTGGAGGTCATACAGCTGGGCGGCATCATAGGTAATATGCAGGGGTCTCAGGCCCCGGCACATCCTGAGCAACCAACGCTGTACCCAACCCGAACAAACAACCTAAT